>WOGP01007494.1:0-11721 GCA_015342065.1 Leptinotarsa undecemlineata
AGCTAAATGTTGATCATATGACGGTATTTCGAATTTTAAAGGAACAACTCTTATACCCTTACCATCTGCAACGAGTACAGGCACTGTTACCGCGAGATTTTCCGAACCGTCTTGAATTTTGCAATGCGATGCTGGACATGATTATGAGAAATTGTGACTTCCTGAAGACGATAGAATTCACAGATTTCATAATTATCACATGTCTGATGATGAACTAACCATGAAGAACAGTTTTATCTTAACGTGTGGCTTAGAGTTATTGGGGCTGATTTAATTGGGTCTCATTTTCTACCTCATGGATCGAATGGTGAGGCATACGTTCAATTTTAAAGAAAAGTGCATCCAGTACTGCTGGGGGAAATTCCTTTGGGCGTCAGAAGGGATATGATTTTTATGCATGATGGGGCTCCCGCCCATTTTAGTCAAGTAGCACGTCAGTATTTAACTGAAACATATGCAAATCAGTGGATAGCTCGATCCCCGGATCTCAATGCTCTCGATTTCTCTATTTTGGGCCATTTACAGCATTTGGTTTATCGTATTCCTGTTCGCGATGTAGAGAAGAAACCGCATCATAGAGACTCCAGGAATATTTGAGCGAATACGTGGCTCAATGCTCCGACGTCTAGGAGCATGCGTAATGTCTGAAGGTAGACATTGAACATTTACTATGATTTCTACATGTATGTATCTCTGTAGTTGTTCGTAAAATAATATTTTGCTGCGAACTGGTTTACTTTGGGCAAAAAACCCAAGATACATTTTTTGTTTAGAATGAAACATGCTATCGGAAATACATTTTTAAATGGTAAACAAATAATAAGACAAAAAGTTACATTGGAAATAAATTTTAGGGGTTGGGTTTTCCACCCCTTACAACCATGGGGTAAACCAAATAAATTTACTGGCTAACTGTCTTTTTGGTAGTACAAAAGGTCAATTCAATATCGTAATTTTTTCAGTACTTGTGAAAAAAATTGATATACAAATTTAATGTACCCCCTTCAAGGTGCTGTATCTTAACAAGGGATGCTCCAATGAACTTTCTTTATATGAAAGATCCTATATTTTTTTCAATGAGGAATCAACTCCTTAAATATTTTACACTTATTCAGCTACACCCTGTATGTATATTTTTTAGGACTCTATGCTACTGATGCTTTACTAATTTCTAAGGAACGAAATAATATTTTTGCGAGTTCTCTAGATTGCACCATAAGACTGATTGACAAGGTATTGTATAGAGACCTCTATAGGTTTCAAAGTAGCTCAGAACGTTGCTAGCTCTGAAATGGTCGTTAGTTATGATTTTCTTTCAAATTCATGTTCTAGGGGAAATACTCCCATTACCCTTTCAAAATACATCGTAAATCCGTCTTCCGTGAGAACTTAGTATTTGTTTTTAGTAGTTGTGATTTATTAGGTATTTAGTGAAAATGAAATTAATTATCGTTTCATTGTAAACGCTTAGTTTTGATTGCAACTTCTACAACTCTTCTATACTTTTTTCTCAAAAATTGTTATATTTTATCTGAAATATCGTTTCGTATTAGAATTATTATATATTGTTAATATTAATATTGCTAGGCTGATCCAAAAATATATTGTTGGACTCTGCAATCCTTCAATCTATTGGAACTACCGAAAACTCATACCTTGCTTATCCTAGATAAACATGGCTCTTGCTTGGTTTTACATTGGGAAAGCTTTGTTTCTGGGTTCTGGTTGCATGTTATCAGTGGAAACTGCAGAGCAAGTAAGAAAACGATTTCTTTACAAAATTATGACAGTGCTTTCATCACTCACACCACTTGACTGCTGGATATATTTCCTACTCTTAGTGCATTTTGTGATAGTGATTTTTGGCCAGCTAGAATTCAACTTCATTTGACGGTTCGTAAAAATCACTCGTATTACTTGTTACTTTAAGCACAGCCATGAGAATTTCATGTAGGGAGGCGGATATATCAGGGAATATCTTGAGAAGAGTTCACGACAGATTGACATTACGAAGACGTCATTTATCAAAGATAAACAAGAGTCTCGAAGACAATTTGTTGTATTGTGAAGTTTAGACATTAACTGCTGAATGAGAATCGTTTTCTGTGTCTCTGTAGTTAGTATTGCCAATAGGCAACTATATGAAACCAGAGCCCAAATACGTTTCATTTACGATCTGATACCAGGCAGCGCTGTTTTACTGTTATTCAAATAGCCATTATCCGGCCTATAGAATACAATTATAGGAAATAAATTCAAATCGACCATTCTCCAGATAATACTCGCCAAGGTTCACTGAACCGCCAACGTAATCGTCTCCTATAACCTTGAACAAAAAGTCCAAAATTGCACTGAACTGGTTCTCTTTAATGTAACGAACTCGTTTAATTTCGCAAGTTGCAAGTTTTTATTTGAATTCAAGGTTCAGGGTGAGTCAGTTGAAATTTGGTAGTTAAAAAAATATCAATTTCCCAAGATAACACAGGCGTTGGGTGATTTTCAGTAGACTGTGAAGAATATCTGTTGATATCATGACGATAAAATATTAATTCTTTTGCATGTTTGTTTTTCACGAATAAACTCAAAAACTTCCTAACCAATTTTAGAAGTTTGCGAGTAACATGGCTTTGTTTTTACAATCATTTACTGAACTAGTAACGTTTGTATATATGTATGTTTATATGTGTGAATGTATGTATCTATGCTAATTGGAAACAAATATCGCAACTGAATTTTAAAGCATTTATCCTCAACGGATTGACCTGAAATTTTGTATATACGTATATGTTGGACATGATATTGCGGGCTAGATTTTCCCTCATGCAAAGGGTTTGCTGAAAAAAGTACAAAAAATCAATTGACTACTTTACATATAATATGATGGACTCCTACTAAAGACTATGGAATATGTTTTTAGGTACCCCTATGATATAGATATCAAATTGACGGTTTTAACGGAAAAAAATGGTAAACAAGATGGCTGCAACACTTTTCCTTGAAGAATTATAACTCGGGAAAGATTAGAGATAGTTTGATAGTGCCTGAACAAATCTGTGCTTCCGTTAATCAGCTGTCGCTCCCATAGGAACGACAACTCTCAGAAGTTGAGAAACTTGTGCGAGCTAAAGACTAACGAGGTCTTACCTTGTAACGTGTGATTTCTAACACGGTTTTATAATATAAGAACATAGGCTTTCATAGCCGGAGTCACGATTGAAGAAAATTAATTCGTGACTGGTAGAATGTGATCGAATGAAACATGGAGTACCAACTGTTTCGGCTGCTACTGCGGCAGACATCAGTGGTATAAGCGTTGACTACATGTACGAAACTTATATCTCGATGTCTCAGCAAAGATTGACTATCAGTCCTTGCTTGTTATATTATATTTACTTCACATTTGCAAATTTCCTATTTGGAACATATGATGTCATAATTTTCATTTTCAACCATTTTATACAACCATATACAAAATATCAATCAGAATCGATGATTAAATAATTAAAGAAATTGTGGAAAATATGGCTTGCGTTCACTAGCTTCCAGCGTGTAAATCCACTTTATCGCTACTAGAGATGATGGTTGAATCTAGGGCGCAGCACGTATGAATTTAGAGTTAAGCGCTTTTTGAAACTGTTATTCAGCGCAGCGGCTGGATTCAGCAATTACCGTCTGCTACATTCGGCAGTAAAGCTGATGGGTCCGAACAGTTTTGCAGAATCCGATTTGTACTCCACCCATCAACATAAGTACAATGTTGGGTAATCTTTTCAATCACATCGAGAGATTTTGACGAAGCAAAAGAGAATCGGTGAACAGCAGCAGGGTTTCTAATCATCGTGCAAAAACATATAGTGGTTATGTACCTGACAGTGAAAACAATACTCAAAGCAGATGTGATACAAATGTAGAGCTCTTACATATGGCGAGATATTGAAAAGTAATAATCTATATTCAGAGCACAAGGTTGAGAAAACAGAACATAAAATTGCATTACATTTTTACATACTAAAATGTCTGGACATTGAAACATTTTTTTGTAGCATAATTTTATAATAGTTCATTCACCATCATCTTCTCGAATTACTACCATCACCGTCTCCATTTGTTATAACGTTTTACTTTTCATTTTTTGTTTCTATATTATCAATTTTTGATTGCTCGCCACTGGAAACAAGTAATGAGTTGAAAACATTTCGAAATACATGTCATTATTGGCAATTATAACAAATCGATTGGTGTAAGGGAAATCCTTCTGACACTATCAACTTCATTGAGATACAACTGTTAATTTTTATGAGGATTAGAGATAATGGTACTTCCACGTTTTCGTTACATTTACAGAATATAAAAAATCAAGCATATTCCAATGAAACTGATATAATTTACATTGAAATATTTGAAAATTTGCTGCGTTCTGAAGATTCACCTTGAATTGATTTATTCAATTCTGTATTAGTTGATTCAAAATTAAACACCAGAAATTACAAAATCACAAGTTCAATTTTCACTTCCTTTTCTACTGCAAACAGCAAAATTATATTTATTTTACTGGCGTGGTGACGTAGAATAATATATTATTCTCATAGCTTATTTCAAGGTCGACAAGATTGAAGATATTTCTATTCTTCTTTAACGCCACTTTGTAACAATTTTACATAAAGATTTCACGAAATCGCGTATATGACACTTCCAGATGCTTCTACTGTCGAAACTACTGGATATAACGTAACGTTCGCGCTTTTTCCTTTCTTACCTTTCATTGGGATTAGTAGGACACTGGGGCAAGTTCAACGAACTCTGCAGATCAGTTAGTTATTGTGTTGGTAATGCTTTGCTTCAACGTAAAGGCCAAAGTACAGAAGTATATGTTGATTGGAAATTCGCATATGAGTTTCTGAAATTATTTTGGAATTACGTTAGTGAAAATGCCTTAACCTACTTTGTACTCATGTGACGCAATACTCATAAACTCCTCACTTCAGCTGAAACAATATGTATTAAAAAGTTCAATGGACATGCCAACTGAAAAGTATTTGATGAACAGATAAATACATTGAATATATTCAATGAAACAAATATTCAAACAATTGTCGAACTGTAACTCAGCAAAATTGTATACTACCGATAAACTCTACGTTTGTCTTAAAAGACATTTCTCGATTTGGTATGGAGAATATTCGTGATACTGAACTAACAGTTTTGTTTCTGAGAGATTGAGGAATACCGATACTGCAAAAGCACCAAAAATGTATGGAGTCATAATATTTCGCCCAAAAACTTTCGTCTGTAAACTAATGTTTTTATCAGATTAATTATTTTAGAAAATTAAATTGGATTTGGAAATTCACCACACAATATTTATATTTTTTATTATTTGATAGATATTTCGGTATTCAATGTTTCGTAAATTTACAGCTATATCGCTGAATATTCTGGTGATATCTTGAATTTATTGAAGCCTTTGGAGACACCCTACATTTCATTATATGAAAGAGAGGACATTTGCAGAATTAGATCTTCAGATGATGTGGTGCTGCAGGTTTTTCCGGGTTTTCCTGAAGCTAATAAAGCAAAACCGCCACTGGAATGAATCAAGTTGCCCCGGTGTGACAGTTATTTTTGTTGTTGTTTCATAATTTCATAATTTTCTCACTTTTTATACTGAAACCATATTCTAAAGAAAGTTCATTTATGGGTAATTACTCAGTACTGTTATCCTGATCCTTATAATCCTCACAGCCCTATTGACCACAACCATTATATACCGGTTTTGAGCTGATGGTACTTCAATTGTTATATTTACTTGGAAGTTGGATTCTTTACTCAAGAGATTAGGACCATCGGTCTTTTTGACTGTGGCTGATGTCCACTTGACAAGCAATTTCAGAAATTTCAAAAAGCGGCAGCTGCTCTACCTTTTTTCCAGTTTGTTTGATGTTTCATATGAATAAAATTGAATGTACTCATAATACATGTTTTGCTGACATAATGAATAAAATCGTCGTCACACACATCACTCAAATATAGTAAATTCCATAATCTGTGTGATTGATAACTTCTATATTTTCTGGAAATTCATGGTTGCTCTAATGAGACGAATAAAATACTTTTGTCTAATTTCCACTAGTTGTTTTATTTGTACGGCCGGTTTTGGATTTCACCCCATTATAACACTAAAAGGTATTAGTTTACAATAGTTTTGATCATTGTTATGAAAAACGTCGTGAAGAAAAGAGAAATGAAACTTTCTGTTTTTATATAAACGTTACGTTTCGTCCAATACGGACATTTTCAAACTTATACAATAAGTATAAGTATATTGTATCAGTTTGAAAATGTCCTTATAGGACAAAACTGCAGTACTGTTATTTACAAATAAAAGTCGTAAAAAACATAGAAAGTTTCATTTCTCTTTTCTTCATGATGATTTCCTACCACGTAGTAACGGCTACATCCATCGATTTGTTGTAAAAAACGTTTTTGGATTCTTGTACCCACTGAAGAGGATACTTCAATTTCCCGAACAGGAAGTAATTGTTATTTTTATTCAAAAAACGACATAAAAGCAGCACTTTATTCTTGGATCTAATGAAATATTCCAAAATTTGTTTAGATGTTGCTTGTAGACCTCCTCATTTGGTTAAAGAGCATCGATGTATTGATTATTTTTTATTATGAAATAAATCAGATTCGAACATTCTGGCACTGAATTATGAGAGTATAAAGCACGAGTTGTCATTCTGTGTTTAAAACAGAGAAATACAATTTAATTTTTTTGTAATCGTCACATATTTTCATTGAGCTGATAGAGTTCATGTAACAGAACAACTTCGCACTTGTTGTCATCATGTCCAGAATATGCCGTCTCAGCCTATATCCATCGACATAATGCGACCCTAAAAGTGCTTTATTTCCACCTACGGCACTTTAAATGTATTGACATTGACAATACACGCTCTTTCCAACTATCAGAACATGACGATATTCGTCGTGTAGTTTTGAGCTCCCAATGAGACCGTTCAAGTCTGTTAAGAAAAGGAAAAATCGTAATACAATTACACTAAGAAATATTGGGAATTATTCCACGGCAGATGAAAAAAGAAAACGGAAAAAGATTGCCGTGTTTAGTTTTGTCAGGTCCACAAGTCAGCAGTAGATTTCCACTGATTGCTAATAGTGGAAATTACCATATATGTAAAGGGTCTTTCATTAAGCGCTTCCTATATCTTTAAATTAAAAAAAAACAAATTGTGTTTAAAAGACCTATTGATCCCATTATGTGTGGAATATAAAATTGTTCAAATGTCCGCAACGCCTTCTCTGGTTAAGCGTATCCCAAAACGTTCAATTTTCTGAAGCCTAATCAGGCTGAATTTGACCGATGACCGAGAAACCCTGTGATTTGTGACCTACTCGCATATACCTGCGACCTATAAAAACCCCACAAGAAAAATTCTAATGTGGTTGAATAGTACGATCTTGGTGGCCAGTTCACATGACCTCCACGTGAGATGACCATGCCCTCAAATCGTCATCAATTGAAAAATTATCATTTATACGTTAGTTTAGTTAAATTTATATATTTCCAAAAAATAACAGGACACGGTTACGAAACGAAATGGAGTTGTATACAGAACAGAAAAAAGTTTTATTATTTTTTAAATATAATCTGTCGAGACATATTGAATCAGCTGTAAGGATTCCTGCAAAACGAAACGTTTACTCTATCATGAAAATGAGTTGAACCAATTTTTTTTTGATAATTAACGATAGGATATAAATCAACTTCGAATCTCTTTTATACAGTTCCTTACAGCTGCATACAGGTGAGATAATTTTTTGTCCTATTGGTATATAAAAAGGGTTACCCAACCAAAACAGGAAAAGAGGTCATCTAACGGTACTAATAATCTTCAGATTAATGACGGTCTTAGGAATCCCGACCCTTATAAGAGCGACCTTCGTTAGAGTTTAGTTCATAGGCGTAGGAGGCGCTAAAATGGAAAACTTTGTGGTATTAATTCGAAGACCAGCTGAAATATAATATTTTCTTTGAATTGAACTTCGAAACTCAATTATTTGTTTTGTCCAATTGAATGATTACCACATGGCTGAGAATGTACAAAACTCATTCATACCGAAGATGAACATTTGCTTTCCCTAATTTTAAAAACATTTTCCAATTATTCCTATCCTCATATTATCTACAATTCAATGAATATAAATTTTCCAAAGTTTTGCACTTCATTTCATTTGATCTCGAAGTAATCTTTCGAGAGGTTCTTTTGTATCAATCATAATACTTTTACATCTAAACCGATATTCATATTTGGAATTACGTCAGCTCGTTCTTCAATTGTTTTTTTATTTTTACAAACCACTGTTTCGGCAAATATGTCTCAGGTAAAACATTTACTCATAACTGAAAATGATTGATCAGAATGTCAATTATTTAGAGACAGTAGACCTGTTTTCCCATACACCATACACTTTGGTAGGCTACATCATGATATTTCAGAAAGCAATAATAATTCTATTATATAATCTACATTACACCTGACCAGAAGTTATTTTACATGAAAATAAGGGTTTATGTACCGGTTTATTTGGATTATTATTGATCTTGTAATTTATATTACAAGATTTTGTAATTTGTAATTTTTTTGGATACAAAAATATATTAAAATCAAAAGAGAATGAGTCATAACCAGTATTTGAATCATAACTTATACTCGTTAGTTTTAAAATATTAATAATTGAGTCAGATACATTAATGGCAAGAAATATAGATAATGGAAAAAAATTGCGATAATCCTTGTAAATATTCAGCAATCAAGTTATTTTATAAATATACTTTTAAGACCTTTTGAATTTTTTGACCGAGTTCCATGTTATCTATAAGTGACCTTCTGACAGCAATCACAATACAAAAAGTATAGAAAAATAAGGAAGGAGTATGAAAATTATGAATTCAACAGACTGTTTGGTTTCAGACAAATTTTTGAAGTTCACCAATGTACATGCTTTTTTCTGTTGATTATAAAATAAGATCAATGTCAGACGAATTACGTTAGAGAGTTGATAATTTTATCTAAATGTTGATGAATTTTCCAGCTGAACCTTCAGCTACGTTACTAGCTGAATTTATTGATTCATGCATCACTATCCACTGAAAAAAGTACCTAAATAAGAACTTGCCAACAGAAAGAGTAGATAATAATTTAAGAATATTCATATATAATAGTTCTGAAAATGAGAAATACCAATATAAAAATTACTGGAGTTTACTCTCAATACCAAACCGTTACTTTTAACACCCCGACACGTGTTTGAATCACCAAGTGATTATCTTCAAGAATAAGATTAAACTAGATTAAACAGAGTCTAATCCTTCTCTTTAAGATGATCACGGTTTGGTGTTAGGATAAAACTTCAGTAATATTCATTATTACACCAAAGGTTTCAAACAGTGCATCACACTTACCAACATAAAAAGTAAAAATTCTCTACGCCACTGATAGAATGTGATAAAGAACCTGTATCTTTGTTTTGTACCCACACCGGTTGAACTTACGCAGGACCGACTACCTCTACATATTGATACTATGGAATGTATACCGTTTCAGAGTTTGATAAATACTATAACTGTTAGTCCTAATAAGGTTTTAATATACTCATATATTGAGACTAGAGCACGTAGTACTAGAGCTCTAAATGATGGTATATGATAATGCTTTAAACTAAAATAGAATAAGTAAATCTTGAACTAAGAAGTTCAAAGACATTAATCAGATACTTAACTTAAGGTCAGGTATTATATATGTACATACAAGCAAAGACAAACATTTAAAAAATTATTTCTTATATCAAATGAAAAGTTCACGGACACTTATTAGTGATATTCAAGTTCACTATCCAACTTTCTGTCAGGTCTGGCTGAAAAGGCAGCTGATTATATATTTAATGATATTTACTGTTTTCATTTTCTGATAACAGAACTTCGGAGAATGAATATGAATGAGTATAATTTCTCCTATAATTTTTTTTAATATTGTTATCGGTTAGATATGTGTTTTTAGTGAATTAGCACGGTGTAGATACTAATAATAACAACTTACAATATGTTTGCAAAAATCACAAGCGTGTCGAGTTCAGGAGCCTACAAGGCTACAACTAAAATTGTAACCTAGTCAGCTATAGCTGCCTGCTCCACATCAGTATCCAAGGTTTAGTTTGTAAAATAATGTTTGAATAGTAGATATGTATTTCAATATAATGTAATCAACACAATGTAACCACAGACAATAATTGGCAATACATGGTTGCAAAAGACATGTACATGTCAAGTCGAGTCGAGAAGTATATTTGTGATTTGTAATGATTCAACTGATGTCATCACAAAGACAACTATACAACTTGCGGAACTACTAGGTCCAGGTTTTATTTTTCAAAAGAATTTCAAGTGGCTGGGTAATGTGAATTAATAATGGCAATATTGGCTCTGATTGATGACTCCGTACGTCTGTACTTCTAGCAAACATTTGTCTCCAATCCTAATACTTGACTACACCTCACTGATGAGAGTCAATAAACTGGAAATACGTATCTGTGACTACTATTAGTTCTTTTTTATACGTATTCTATTCATTATGCATTGGAACATATTTGTTTATATTCCACAAAAGAGTTATCAAACCAAAAATAATTTCAAATGGACAGAAATTTAAGAAAGGTGTATTATTCATCAAAACAAAAATGTGTTTTAGACCAGGTTATAAATACCAATATCATTTCATCAGAAAGGTCTTGAGTGTGTCAAGTATTTGAGTATATCAATCAAATTGGTATCTCAACATTATTGGACTGGTCTTTATTTCAGAACAGTTTGTCAACTGAAATTGAATTTTTCACTTAATATTTTTTATAATTTTTTCCTGCGGTTTTTGTGTATTAACAGTTGCGGTTATGGATACATTATATTAAAATCATTAGGTACTTACTATTATTATTATTATTTTTCGCCGTAGTGTGCGCTGGTCAGGCCCTATCCCCCGAAGCCCCGATATATTCGGGAGGGCCACCAGCATTATCAACCAATGACCACTCTCCTCACCGTGGGGTAAGTGATCATTGGGTCCGATAACCATGTGCCCTGATCAAGCGCAGTGAGCCAAGAATGACAGCCTTCTCCATCTGTGCGGCTAAGATTTCTGCCTTAGTGCGGCAAGCCGGTATGATTTTCAAATTCGAGAGTAGAAAGGACATCATTCCACCAAGGAGTCCAATAATCAGAACAAACATTTGACAGACTGATCTGGATAGAGTCTGCGGAGTTTGAAGAGAAAATCTCGTAATTTCATCCGTTTTTCCTCCTTTTTTCTGACGATATTCGTCTCGCCAGGAGCTGAAAACTCCACGACAAACATCATTTTGGTCTGGTGATCGAGAAGGACCACATCAGGCTCATTAGCTTGTATAAGCCTTGGGATGGGGAACGAATAGATCCAATAAATTCGGCACTTCCTGTTCCCCACAACGGATTCAATATGCCCCTGAGCATAGGGCAAGACCGGTATCTCGTCAATACCGTAAGAGTGCCGTACATGGTAATATAGCACTCTTAGGGCCGCGTTATGTCGATGGATATAGGCCGAGACCGCATATGCTGGACATGCTGATAGCAAGTGCATTAGGGTTTCGAGCGCCTCGCGGCAGGCC
>WOGP01007495.1:0-11720 GCA_015342065.1 Leptinotarsa undecemlineata
ACTTGTGCGAGCTAAGGACTAACGAGGTCTTACCTTTTAACGTGTGATTCCTAACACATTTTAAAATAAAAGTACTTTGGTACATTAGTGCTCATAGCTTTAGCTGTGGCAGGTGAAGTGATTGAAGGTGTTTGTGCTGACCACTGATTGTTTTCCGTCAAGAGGCCACTTTTCTGTCGCGACAAAATGCTATTGATACATCCTATGGATGTCTCGGGTACTTATTAAACTGGGAGGCAATAGTTATAGTTGTCGAAGATACAAAAAAATGTTTCGTCGTCAATGTAAGATTTCCACTTGACAGTTCACAAAACCATGACATGTGTTTCAGTCCTGTGAGGCCTGGAAATGTTATTGTATAGTGAAACACGTATCACAATTTTGTAAACTATCAAATGGGAATTTCACATTGAAGTGTTTTTTAATACTTTATGATGGATTCTCATCAATTATCAGTCAGTTCCTTCATATTTTTTTTACAAAAGTGCAATCGATTCAAAATTATTGTATATAAAGAAAATTATGTTATGTCTGGCAACGCCGCGCCGATCCAATGACGGATAGAGGAGCGGGGCAGGGTTTTGACATTACAGTTAAGTATCTTTGGAGAATATTTATTTTTATTCTCTATCGGCTTTTAAAAAATACATCTTTTTCAGGGACGACGACTATCGTTCATGATTACATGAGAACAAATTTTCACCCAAATTTGGACATAACTCAAAATATACTTCGTATATTATTGCAAATAACATTTTTTCTGGGGGGGAGGGTTTAAAATCATCCAATTTAATCATTTTAAAGGTGAAGATGATGAAATTTTGAATGGTTTTACTGTTGAAAAATTGAGACCATCAGAGAGGATATACTTGAGTTTCCTTTCTTATTTTTACCGCGTGCGCATTTAGCCAAAAGATGAAATAGTTCATATACACATGGCTACAGTAAAAATAACAATAGAAATTACTAAAATTCAACAGCAAAAGCTACTTTTTCAGCTCTATGTGGAAAGCAGGTATAAACGTTAGTCCAAGAGCCAGGGTCGTTCTGGGAAGTCGTAAAAGCAGGCAAGGATCGGATTATGAGATAACAGTGTATTTTCCATTCGAGAGAGAATTTGAAAATATTTTTTGAGAAGACACCAATAGTTTTTATATTTATTCATTAGGTATATAATTTGTTAGTTTATACTTGCGCGTTGGATGCTGCTATTATAAGAAATACATGCAAAAAACTTCTTATGTGTTTCTCAAATCACAAAGTGGAAACCAACAAAAACTATATACATATTCTAAATTTGTGTACTGGGAATCCAAGAAGATCGATAAGAAATCATTCAAAATTCTCCAGTGGATTAATCATAACATTTTCGCTTCAATTCCCTTTTTTCATATCTGGTAGCTGGAATGCTAACTTAGGTAACGTATAGCGTACACACAATATAGTATACACAGCTATATATTTTGGGGAATAATAGGATTCATATCCCAAACGAAAATAATGGCGTTTTACCAACACTTCCGGTTATGCCGGAAGTTAGTATCAACAATATATATCAAATATAAATTTTCACATTTTCTGTAAATTTTCACATTTTTGAATACCTTGCATAATTCTAATGTGAGTTTGTATAGTACACCCTATACCAAAAATTAACCGTTTTCGAGATACTCATTTATTTTATTTACTCAAAAAACTCTCGAGTGATTCCCCCATAAAATTCAAAAGTTTTATAGAATACATAAATGAGCTAAAATTAGACATGCGCATGTCCACCATAAAGTTACGAGCTACGAAACCTTCGTTTCAACATTTACAGAAAGTTTGTTAGAACTATCAATATGCCGTTATGGTTTTTATCAAAGACAGGATTTCAGATGAGTGACTAATAGATCAAAAAGTGTTTATTGAAAATGTTTCATAAAGAAGCGAAAATTCAGAAATATTGCATTGTCCTTTCTCACAAAATAAGAAAAATATTTTAAAATATGTTCGAAGATACTTCCGTTAACTTCCTGGCATTTATTAATTCTCTTCATTAAATTTCTATTTACAGCACAACTGTTTTCATCGGCATCTAGGGCGTTGAATACGTGCAAAAATGTTCTAACAATATTATCATTACTTATTGTGGGATCTACATAAACAATATTTCAATATGTCCCCATAGATAATAGTCTATAGAATACAGATCGGGGGAACGTGCTAAAAGCACGTGATTGACAATTCACCTGTCATAAAATAACTGCAACTTTCACAACATTTTGTATTCTATAACTCCAAAATAGTAGGCACTAAATTTTCAGAAATGACTGTCTTTTTGTCTTATCTGTCTCTTGCAGTGTCGTACGGAAATTATACCAAACAGATGAGGAAAAATGATGTTGAAATATATTAGAGAATGACAACTTTGACAACAATGTTTTCGTTTAAATGCAATAATATTTTTGAGAATTTAGTGCTTACTATTATGGAATTGTACGGTATGTTACAGTATACTTCGCCATTCAAATTTACATCATAGATTACAAACACAGAATCATATTGTGCTTTATCGCACTTATTTAAAAGATAGAACTCCATCTTGCTTGGAAATATCAGATACGGATAAGGTGCGGATTTTCATCAGCCCAAAAATAAGTATTATGACGATTAAATAATCCATTTTTGGTAAACTCAACTCCATCACTCCATATATTTTTGTGAAGGAAAATGTGGATCTTCCTGACTTTTCATCAGCAACTCTTCACAAAACTCAATTCGATGATGCAAATCCGTGTCTTTCAGATAAAGTACCTACCAGATGATATTTTAACGGTTTCCGTTGCTTTTTCAAAATGCAGTGAGCGGAATTATTTTTTCTATTCGAAATATGGACAAACAACGAAACAATGAAACGTCAAAATCCGGTTCAAATCCTAGTTAATGTGACGTCATCGTTTCAAAGCCAGAATTAATTTATTTGAATGTCTGTAATGTAATGTCTGTAAAATGTCTGTAACGGAAGGTTTCGTAGTCCGTAGTTTTATGGTGGACATGCTCCTGTTTTAATTTTTCAAGAGAATGATTGATTTTTGATATACCGAATGTTTCATGAAAATGAGTCAAAATATAGGCTCGGAGTTTCAAGACTATCCAAAAATACAGGTGCTCCATTCGAAAAAAATTAGTTTTCGCTCATTTTTATATTAATCCATATTTTCCAATTTTGAGGATCAAATAATTTTACGAAATAATGTATTAGAGTTGTTTAGATAATTTTTTCTTGGAAGTTTTTGACAGTTAGGAGGAAAAATATTTTTGATTTAAAAAGTTATTTTTCAAGATTGGTTAGCACAGAACTTTACCTGAACAGTCCTGAAGTAATAAAGACAATACAATAACAATATTTTACTTTGGGTCTTTATGGTGCTGTCTGAATACCCAGCTGTAGAAAGCGACGCAAAACCATTCAAAGGGTATGTTAATCTCTGATAACGGCATAGTGAAAGTGAGTATTAAAACTGAAAGACCAACTCATGCTGATTCTTTTTCCTGATTTTAAGCCATCATAAATGCACAATCCCTATTGCAATTTATCAGCAATAAATCTTTTGTTTGTTTAGATTGTTCATCCCTTAAGCACCCCTAGATAATAGCGGTGCCTAATCCGATTCCGAAAATTCAACTACTTTCACCATTGAAACTATAGGGATTTACAAAGTTATAACTATGATTAGAAAATGGACAATGCATTCCATAATTAAACTATAAACAGCTATCTGAATTTCTCATAAATCCAAATGGACAGAGTATATGATTCTAAATAGTGAAAAATATTTTCTCAAATGCTAATTTTTCAATTGACTCGTTTTTTTATATAAGTACACAGAAATGTAGTACTATATGGAACAAAATCTTGAATTAAGCAGTCATTAAGCTGTTGCAGGGGCAGATTTAGATAAAAATTGCGAGGGTGGGTTATTTTCATGGAAAATAATCCATACATGAAAGTAGATGCGTCTATATACAGGGTGGTCCAAACCATGACGCCACAAAATAAAAATTGAATTTCTTGCATTAGGAGGTATCCAAATAAACTCCACGAATGTTACCGGTGGAACATTTTTGCTCGAATCAGTCGAATTATATTCAGTTTTTTTTCAATTGTTTCGGTAGGTTTTCAGGATTTCTTATTCGAAACATAATCCTTATAAATTGCATTTCCACTTAAAACAATAATTAGCTTCTAAAAAGCAAGCTAAATTCTGTTCAGAAGTGAAAATTATACGTTCGAGCAAGAGTTGAATATTCAACTTTAAATAAAAAATCTCAATCAAAAGTACCTATACCTATAGTTCCTTTTTAGTTTTTGAAACTTTGCATAACCCTAAAGTTCCGTAATAACACAAAAGAATGATTTCTAATAGGCCATTATTCGCTGAAATTAGCTTTCCAAAGCACAGAAGTGGAAAATGCCCAAGTTATTTGATGTGAAATAACATTTTAGCATTTTGTCATTCCTAAGGCTAATTTGTTTAAGAAATACCTCAAAGCTATCAAAATAATCGTCCAATCTGATTAAAAATGTCAAGTGAAACGTGTGTATCAATGATTTTACTTCTGTTCGACAGTATGAGTTATTTCTTGCAATTTTCTCTTTATAGGATATTTTTTTCATTGGATTCGCGTAAAGATGATCGAAAAAAGTTATGAAAATGAAATACTTAACACGCCGAAGAGTTGACTGTCGATAATGAACAGCTCAATCCATGACGTTTATATAATAAATTCAATTTATACAAGTTTTCTTTTAGCGTACAGCTCGCTAAAAACTCGCTCATATCGAATATCCCTACAGATTATTCAAAAACTAGTGACATTGTTTTTTTGTACATGGTACGGTATGCAAACGTCACAGAATGATGTCATCTTTTCGCTTTCCTTTATGTATCGGAAAATTTTCAAGTCATTAAAAACACGTACCATGTATTGCTGAAACGACCATAAAATTAAATTAAAAAATAACTCTGGAAGTTACATCAAGATAACTTGTATTCGAAATTGAACAAGGAAGTTATTAAATAAAATGTATGTCGTTCTACGATCCTCTCACATTAAATACAATCGTTCTAGATTATTAAAAAGTGAGTTTGTTATGATTTTGAGGTTAGAACATTGGTTCATCTAGCTCTTATATAATTTTAGATAAATGTGATTGATTGTTACATTTTTCAGCTTATCGACATTTTCACCATCAAAAGCAATGCATCTGTAATATAAATGTTCAAGTTTTGAATCCCAACATAGCCGAATCGAAGCGATTTTACTCGATAAGCCCCAATTATTCATCCTTCAAAAAAGATAGTAGGTTACTAAATGTTCTTAGCCCTAGTTATAATTATGACTTGGTGCGAACAGTTTATTTGTCAAATATCAGATTTGACAAGGATCCTTCCAAACCGTCCTCAAAGGTGGAGGTAACGGTACAGGAAATCAAAAAGAAACAGGAAGAAGAACAGAAGACCAAAGCAACTGCTGCTACCACTACGACAACAGAGGTTGCTAAAGCTGTTGTGAAAAAACCTATCACCCAGAGAATTTGGGATGAACTTGTACACTACTACCATGGTTTCCGATTATTATTTATCGATGTCAAAATATCTTCTGGGCTCGTGTGGCGTATTCTCAACGGAAAAACACTGTCGAGAAGGGAATACAGACTTCTCACACGAACTGTGGGAGATTTATTTCGATTGGTACCTTTCTCTGTGTTCATTATTGTACCCTTCATGGAACTTCTTTTACCGGTTTTCATAAAATTTTTCCCTGGAATGCTTCCTTCAACATTCCAATCAAGCACCGACAAAGAGGATAAGATCAAGAAGGGTCTGAAAGTAAAGTTGGAAATGGCAAAGTTTTTGCAAGGAACATTGGATGAAATGTCTGTTCAGCACAAGGATAGGTATTCGGATAGTGCTAAAGAGTTTTTGGACTGGTTCAATAAGGTTAGAACTTCTGGTGAGTGAATTTTGTATTACACAAGTAAAATTGTGGATTGCACAAGTTTTCAGTATATGAACAAATATCATTGTGTGTAGGAAAAATGTCCACATTCGCTTGATGGATTTTTTATTCTGTGTAGATATTTATGGGAGAGATGAATGTTTCAAATTTGATTTAGAAATATTTGTTTTCTGGTAACAATAAAACTGAAACCATTTTCCTTTCAGGCGAACAGGTCTCCAATGAGGAGATAATGAAGTTCTCTAAACTCTTTCAAGATGAAATTACCTTAGATTCGCTCTCCAGAAGTCAACTCATTGCTCTTTGTCGAGTTTTAGAAGTGCAGACATTGGGAACAAATAACTTCTTGCGTTTTCAGTTGAGAATGAAACTGCGATCTCTTGCTGCTGATGATAAAATGATTCAGAAGGAAGGTGTCGACAGTTTAACACTCGCCGAGGTGCAACAAGCTTGTAGGTAAGGAAATAATAATGATATTTATTCAGTTGGATAATCTATAGATGACACTGACTATGTCAAAACGAGTACAAATACAAAATTAAAAATACAAACTCCGTTTACTTGGAGGCACAATATACAATTCACATAGATAATATAATATGATATGTAATAGTCAAAACCTAAAATAATCTGCTATTTATGCAACAGCATCTTTATTAAAATCTGCCTAAAATGTTGGACATGTACATACTATATAATAGTTAAAAAAAAATAATCTGTTATTTATATAACAGCATCGTTAATAAAATCTTCCTAAAATGTTACACACCCAGCAACACCCAATAGATTTTTTGTTGATTTTTTTCACATTCCAGGTCGAGAGGCATGAGAGCCTATGGTCTCAGTGAAGAAAGGTTGAGAAACCAATTGAGTCAGTGGCTAGATTTGAGTTTGAACGAAAAAGTGCCTCCTTCTTTATTACTTTTATCAAGGGCTCTTATGCTGCCAGAAACTATTCCAACTAGTGACAAACTCAAAGCGACAATATCTGCCTTGCCAGAGACAATTGTTAAGCAAACACAAGCTGCCATCGGAGAAAAAGAAGGTAATGAAATTGTTGATTTCTGAAATATTCTTTGAACTCCACCAGTATGTTTCAAACACATGTTGAAAAACGTTTTTTGATAAGAACTTTCGAAAAGGATAATAATAATAATAATAATAAACAGCTTTGTTTCAATGTAGATTATAAACTTTTATTGCAAAAAGTCGGTAACATACAATAAAATGACGTCAAACAAGGAGGTTCAGGTTTTTTTGTTGTAAATATTTTTAAATGAATGTTCCAGTGAGATATGCGTTCAAATCATAGGGCTCTAAGTCTGAGAAGTTTTTTTACTTCTCTTTTGAAAAATCCAATTTTGTTAGTTTGTTTTATTCTGTTGGAAGATGGTAGAAAAGCTTGATTGACATATACTGGCCGCTTTTTTCAGTTACTGTTAGTCTATGAAGGGTATACATATATTCATTTGTTCTAGTGGGATGCTTATGAGCAGGTATATTCACAGTGAAGAGGTGCAAATTTTTATAAATAAATATTAGGCACTCATATATATAAATTGTGTAGATTGTCATTATATTGGTGGATTTGAATACTGTTCTGCAAGTTTGGTTATAATTTAAGTTGTTGATTCTTCTTATAATTCTTTTTTGAACTATGAAGATATTTTTTATATTTCGATTGCTACTCCAAAAAATAATTCCGTATCGGGCAAGGGATTCGAAGTTAGCCGTGTATATTGTTTTTGTAGCCTCGTTCTGTAGATATTTTGATGTAACTCTAATTCCATACGATGTGGATTCCTAAAAATTTAGTGTTGTTGGACAGTTCAAAAGAAGACTTTTGAAGGTCCACCCCAACTGGATAATCAATGTTGTCTTGGTTTGTTCTAAACAAAATAATATGGGTCTTCGATTCATTTAGTACAAGTTTACTTTTATTGAACCAGTCCTTAGTTTTGTTGAATAGATCTGTACTATTTACCATCATTTCCGGGAAGGTTTCACCACCTGATAACAGACTTGTGTCATCTGCGAAGATAGTTTCGAACTGACGTTGGCTTAGGTTTAGATTACACAAGTCGTTCAAATAAATGACGAACAAAAGAGGGCCGGCAATGCTCCCCCGTGGAATTCCCACGTCTGTGGGAAGGGTTTCGGATTTATAGACTCTTCCATTTCATTTTATTTCTACAGATTGAAGGCGATCTGATAGGTAAGATTCAACTCACTATAGTGCCTACCTCTTATTCCATATCTTTCTAATTTTATTAACATTAGTTGATGATTTGAGCAGTCATATGGTTTGGATAATTGAAGACACAGCAACACATGTGAATATCTTATTAGTGAAAACCTTCAATTCTTAGGTTCTCAGTGTTTTCACAGTTTCTTATACTTCAGGTAAACGAAGTGTTAGACAATATCATTAGTAAGTAAAGATATTGAGGGCTGCATTATTTCAAAGTGTCTTTTGAACAAGAGAATTGTCTATAATCTTTATATGGAGTTGTGTTTTTTTGCAAGTTATTTTCCACTTAAATGCACTGCAGATCTTAAGTAAATACTGCTGGAACCCAAAACTTCTGAAATCAAAAAATTGTATTTTATTTTTCAAGTTGTGATCTGATGTTTTTAGAAATCAACAAATTTTTGAGCAAGGTATATAGACGTCAATTCATTGTTATAGCAATATTGTGGTGGGAGTAGGGAGTACAAATGAATGTAAATTTTGATATTGAGAAGTTTCTCAAAAATTTGAATTCCTCAAAACAAAATTCTGCTGGAATATGACACATTATTTGCTAATAAATTCAATATTATGATCGGAAGTGTGATCTTTTTGTATTGTCTTTATTATCCCAAGAACCATTGAATGTTTATTAATGGGGATTGGCTCCTTGGCATGTGAACTATTGACATTTTCAAATCAATAAATATTTAAAAATATCTCATTACATAGATTAATTTAAAATCAAAGCACAGGGTCTGCTCTTTGTGAAATCAAGAAAAATTTGAGAGATCTAGACCACAAAAAGCTTTTTTCCCAATTGATCATGTATCTATGATTTTGTCTATCATAAATTATATTATTGATTTGTGAATTCTCAAATCAAATTATCAGCAACTAAATCTATTCGAAAATGAACTGAATATAACAAAAAATTAATAAAAGTAAAAAACTTGATTCAGTTAATTAGAAACGGTCTAATTGCAGCCTTTCCAAGTCAGATTATAATTGTTGATGAAATGATGTATTCTGAATATACACCGCTTTAAGTGTCTTTAAAAAATTGCAGAGTATCCAAATCAACATATTTCCCCTGTGAAATTTTACCTGTGGAATAGTATAAAAACGTTTGATGACTTGCTTTTTTTCCATTTACAGGAAAAATCGACAACAGGGTTCGTGCAGAAATTATCAAAGAGGAACAACAGAAGATCGTCGAAGAACGGGAAGAGCGCAGAGAGGAACAAAAGAAGTTGGAAAAAGACAAAGAAATCCTTGTGGACAAAGCCCCTATCGTATCTACCGCCACCACCCCCATCCTGGAAGATACAGCTTTGAGGATAAGCGCCGAAAAACTAGAGAAAGCAGAGAAGAAGGAAGAACCTTTGCAGTCGAAAGACTTTGAAATCATTGAACACGCTATCGACACTGTGTCAAAAGAGAAGAACCTTGTGGTGGAAAAAGAAGAAATCCAAGAGCTCAAAGCTGAAATGGCTGACTACAAAGAGGACGTTGAAGATCTGGCTAAGGCTGTCGCTTCTCAACCCAAACCTGAGATTAAGGAAACCAAGGCCGCCCAACGTCTTTTCAAGAGCGTCAATAAGATGATCAATAAACTGGACACTGTGATGGTCGACCTAGAAAAGAAAGAGAAACAGTTGAAGAAAGATCTTGAGGTTGAAGCAACCGATAAAAAGAAGGAGGAGTTGTTGAAAATTGATGATATCATGGCAGCTATCAACAAATTGAAGGGTGTGCAAGATCAAAGCAAAATCGAGCAGATTACGAATGTTTTGAAGAGGATGGACGATGATCACGACGGATCTCTCAAGGTTGAAGATGTTTTAAAGGTAATCAGATTTACATTATTTACAGTTAATTTGAGAAAATTAGATTTAGAGATTTTTGTTTCAAGATCAGATAGATCTAATCAAATTGTCTGAAGTACCTTTCACTCAGAAAAATGTTCCTGTCTGTATAAAATAATCAATAGATAAATATTATCATGAGCTTCATTTGATGATAGACAAGTCATTTGATACTTATGATGCACTGTTTGGAACCTTTGGTGTAGTAATGAATATTACTGGAGTTTTTTCCCAACACCAAATCGTTATTTTTAACACCTCGACATGTGTTTCGTTCACCAAGTGATCAAAACACGTGTCGAGGTGTTAAAAATAACGATTTGGTGTTGAACTGTTTAATCTTCCTCTTTGAAGATGATCACTTGGTGATCGAAACACGTGTCGAGGTGTTAAAAATAACGATTTGGTGTTGGGAAAAAACTCCAGTAATATTCAAGTCATTTGATATAAATAATTATTTATATTTGAAAATATAATTTCAAGAATGCGTTCTTGGAATCTGAATAGATGTTTTCAAATAAGCTGTACACTTTATCTTTAGACTTTCATTTATATTTGTTGAGGTGGTTTTCCTGGACCAACGAGTTTTATAATTTTTTGTCATTGAGTATAATTTATTCCTACAAAGGTGCAGAAGTGAATAATTATCAAGAGAAATATGAATAATTCAAAACATTCTTCTCAATGGTAATTTTTGGTTTTCATTTTTTATTTGTCAAACACCAGTAAAAAAACCTACAGATTCTTTACTTCTAGTAGATTTTGTTTAGTTTTATTGAAATGATTCATTGCTGTTTCCAGAACGTTCTACATATTCAGTAAGCAAAATATTATGTGGACCTTTATTATTGTTTGTATAATTTTTATATTTTTCATTTATGACATGTCTGATATCTTGCGAATGATGAAAGAGTTGAATAAAGTTATTATTATTATTATTCCGCTGTGCTTCGGGGCTGACTCAGAGCCACAATATTCATACGTCTCTTCTATATATATATTTTTTTTCGGGGTTGACTTTCTTTTGTCTTACAGAGTAATTAACTTTTTATTCATCAACTAGTGAAGTTACCTCAATACATCATACAGAAATTTAATAAACGAATATATTGTAATCCCATGTTGCTAACTCAAATATACCTTTATCAGGAAACACTTTTAATTGGGATCAGACAAAACAAATGTTTGAAAATGTAGTGTTTTTTTGATAGGAAAGTTTTCGAGGTCAAGGTTTATTGACATAACTATCAGCTGATCACTTGATGTTCATTGTAGATAAAAATATAATTATGGGAACTTGGCCAAGATAAGTATATCTGTTTATGAGTAACTTTATGAGAGATGTTTTTGAAGAAAGTTTGACCATCCATAGATCAAGTATACAGGGTGTAACTGAATAAGTGTAAAACATTTAAGGAGGTGATTCCTCATCGAAAAAACGATAGGATTTTCCATATAAAGAAATTTCATTGGAGCATCCCTTGTTAAGATACAGCCCCTTAAAGGGGGTACATAAAATTTGTATAACAATTTTTTTCACAAGCACTGAAAAAATTACAATATTGAAATTAACCTGACGTTTTGTACTACCAAAAAGACACTTAGCCAGTAATTTA
>WOGP01007496.1:0-11720 GCA_015342065.1 Leptinotarsa undecemlineata
AAAATTATTATACAAATTTTATATACCCCCTTTAAGGGACCGTATCTTAACAAGGGATGCTCCAATGAAATTTCTTTATATGAAAGATCCTATATTTTTTTCGATAAGGAATCAGTTCCTTAAATGTTTCACACTTATTTAGTTACACCCTGTATATACGTTTTGCTCCAAATATGTTCTATACTTTATAATCACTGTATCAATAACCCTCCGGTTAGGCTTTGTCATTGATAACTGTAATAATGTTTATCAAAATGTATTACATATTCTTCATTTTTATTATTTCTTCATTATATGATCTGACAAACTTCGTATAAAAGTCTTCCTGAAACACAGTGACCTGAAATGGCGGTCGACGGATATCTCTCAATTACTTTTATCAACGCTAGTGTTCCTCAGGGGTCTATATTGGCTCCAACCGTCTTTCTATTGTATACCAACGACTTGTTGTTGAAAAAAAGAATGCTGACGACAGCACACTTGTTTTGCACACCTTCACCGGCAGCAGGAGGTTGCATATCTTAATGAGGGTCTACAAGTAATTTCGAATTATGGTGAAAGTAAGCAGATTCAATTCAATGCCACAAAAACCCAGGCATCGGTTTTCTTCAAAAAGATATATGTCTCCGAACCGGATATAATAATGTCAGGTCAGACAATTCCACTTTCTGCTTCGATAAGTTTGTTGGGGATTAAAATGAACACCGATATGTCTTGGCACAATCATGTCACAGAAATTGCAAAGGTTGCTTCTCAAAAGCTTGGAACACTGTTTCGAACCATAAAACTGTACACGGCTCAGCAACTTTCGATTCTTTATGAAGCTCAGACCAGACTTCCTTTTAAGTATTGTTCTCATGTAAGAAGATCTGCCCCTAGGCATAACCTGAAGCTGCTGGATCCCATCCAAAGAAGAGCCATCCGCCTGATTGGAGACGCGAACATCACTTGCAACCTTGATAGCCTGGAACATCGAAGAAAAGGTTGGAGATTTGTCTCTCTTCTATAGATACTTTCACGGCTCATCGTTTTGAGATTCAACCCAGTACACCTCGAACTTCTTGAGAACGTTTTTCGAAATGGATTTAATCTCCAGCTTCAAAATCCATGTACAACATTGTCGCAGTTGAGAAAAGTAATTCATTCACGAGTACTTCCAGAAAATATTTTACTTATTTTGTTTTGGTTTCACTAGACATATCTTCACAATTTCTTCAGAGGGTCAAAAAACGGCCAACACAATTCATTCTACAAGTATTTGACGAAATTTCGAAAAACAACCTGAAACGTCGCATCATTCTTCATAGTAACAATGTCAGCTTCCACATTTGGGCATTTCTTTCTTTCTTAAAATGTTAGCTCTTCAGTAGTTTCTCATATGTGAACTTTATATTCAGGGACATGTTATAACATCCTCTAGCTCACTTTTCTTTATGTAAAAAGTAGCGCATACACCACTTGAAAATTGAATCGTATTTTGTAAATAATCTCTACGATTTTTTCCAATTCATGTCAAATTCAGAGTGAGAAAGAAAGAACCTAATTCAACCTAATACCTATTTTATACCAATCATTTTTTCAAAATATTGCTTTCACTGAAGTTTTGAAGAGTATTGAATCAGAACAATGCGAAAAATGATTCACCAATTCGATGTTTCGTTTTTTCAAGTACAGAGTTGGGCATGAAATTTCTTGTATTATCAGTTCATTGACAACATTCGACTTAGCATCCGATTTTAGCGTAAGGTGTACAAAATACAAATAGTATTCCTATGGCAATCTCTTGTATTCATTATACAGTCAAAATTATATAGGTACCTTACTATGATCATGTCAGATGGCGCCTAGCCCAGCTTTGAAAAATAGCATACATGAAGTTCGTATTGAATATATTGTGTTTGAGTTGATCTAACACCGACTCTGTTTTTCTACACTTACCTAACTAAATATCAAGTTTATTATCACATCGGCATTGACTGTGAAGCTATCCGCCAATCACGTGCAACTACAGACAACTGCAAACTGCAACTCACGTTTATGTTACGTAATTCTGAGCTCTGGCAGATTTCTGATGCACGTGTGACATTTAGATTTTAAAAATGCAACCGATAATTGTAATGAAAGAATGTACTTTTTTGTGTGCATATCATTTGATTTTTTTCAATGTTGTCACATATTTTCATAATAGAAACATGTTTATAAAATTGAATTGCAATAATCATGCTTTTTTCATTTGAATTTATCGGTACTTTAGTTCTTGTACTGACGTTTATATGCAGGTCTATCCATGACAAAGTGATAATCGCTGATAATTACGTCCGTGAGCAATGGAAATGTTCTGTCACTCAAGACAAGTTTTAACTGTATTCATATCCACATAAACGCAATTATATTTTGTTCTGTTAATAATTTGGGGAAGTCGTGATTGTTGTTGAAGCCTAAGAGGGCTTATCGATTAAAATGGAATAATACATACGATTTGATATGTGCAGTGCTGGCATTTTAAACGGCTACAATTCTTATACTTGTGCACAACAAAATCCTCATTCTATTGTGGAGTAGAGAAGTCAAGGAAGATTTGGATTTAGTGTGTGGGCAGGTGTTTTCAGGGGTAGAATTATTGACCCATTCATTTTTAATGGCACTCTCACATCTCAGAGACATTTGGAAATTTTTAAGCAAAATATTCAACCCCTGGTTGAATTGCCACTGATGGAGCTCAGAAAAATATATTTCCAACAAGACGGGACTTCGCCTTGCAACACTGCAATTGTCACCAATTTTTTGGCTGATAATTTTCGGTAATAGTGGGATATTCAAGGACCCAACCGTTGGCCGGCCAGGTCACCGGACCGGACTTTCACCTCTAGGGAAGGTTGAAAGATATTATTTTTTAATTGCTGACCGAATACGAATTTGAAGCGACACTGATGGAAAATTTAGCTTCTCTCACTGCTGTTGAACTAATTAATTAGGCGAAAAACTTTCAGAAAAGGTGTCGCCTGTGTGAAGGAGAAGCTGGTAGACATTTGGAACACCTTCTCTGGAGAAATATATTCCATTGTTTGTTCTTTATCATTATTATTATGAAGTTTCATTCATTGTAGTAAATATGGTATACATTTTCATCAGTTTTATTGAAACTATGCGTTTTCATGCCTACTGTGAAAAGTTTTCTCAATATTTGATAGTTACTACTAAACAATTCATTTTTGTTTAATCGCCACGTCGCCCAAAGCCTACATGTGCGTTTCGCAGTCTGCATGAAAAAACCTAAAAACTCTGAACTCTCAAAAAGATATGTTTTCATAAATAACTATTGGTAACTCATTTGAAAAAATCCGTTTTTTACACTATTGCTTTCTACGTAAGAAAGTGCTTTGGAAATGTTTTTATAGAAACAAGAAAGTTTTGACAGAAAAATGCACTTTTTCGAAAAACATGCAACTCAGAAACGATGACAGATATCGATAATATGCGGTTTTCACTAATAATTTTCTTATAAATTTTGACCCTCAGGCACAGCCATCAGTTTTCATCTATCTAGTTTAGAAACTAGGTAGATTCAAAGGGTATTGTCCTTCCTTATAAACCAAGATACACTAATGATTAATATCAACGATTTGCACGTAAACGTAGCCTTCAAAACTTCTTGCTAGACAATGGCATATACAAGATGTTAGAAAATTAAACGTTACGTATATATAAAATAAACTGTCAGAACTGTGACAAAAATACATAGGTCGGACTGAGCGAGCTATGAAAATTTTTTTCAACTAATATCCAATTTTGGAGACCAGAAAAATCTAGTGTAGCTAAACACGCCTTTGAGGAGGGAAATGAAAACTGTCTGAAATTATTGAAATGCTTTCGAAAGTCTGGAAATAGCAAATTATCGTGTAGAATTATGAATAGTGATAAATGTTCTATTCTAAACAGTCCATAGTTCATCTTTATAGTAATTGCTCTGTTAAAATGGACAAGACGTATTAGATAGGAATAGAGACCTGTTTCAGAGTGAGGAATTAGTTTATTTCATCTTCTGAAGACATCAATTCGGTTGGTGAAACGCTTGTCGAGAGGAGTGTTCCAGTTCTGGTGTTTGAGAATATTGCTTGTTTTTTTATTTATTCTACGTCAGAAGTAAAATTTCTACCTTTCATTTTAGTACTGAATCAAATTGTGCTTGATCATAGTAGCAAAATGCAGTGTCAGGCATACATCCCGCAATCAATAATTGTCTCTATGCAATAAGATTGATTCTGTTAGAACGAGGCACCGTCTTCATAATTGAAAGTTTTGAATTGACCGGTACATATCAATTCAATGTAATGTAATAGTAGTGTGAAATTTATTGGGTAGTAAAAATTACGCAAATCGTGTTGGCTGAATGCAGAAGTAATGTAATAACCAGTAAAACGGTTACACTATTTATTCATCGAACTGTCCTTCAATTTGTACACACTAACTATACTCCCTGCAGGTTTTTCAAGGAATATTTATTATAAACGGGAATATTATATAATTGAAATCACCTTCGATTAGCTTATGACTAATACAATTTCTAGTAGTATCATTTATACAGGGTGTGAATATTACTGGAGTTTCATGGCAACACCAAACCATTATTTTTAACACCTTGACACGTGTTTCAAATTATCAAGTGATCATCTTCAAGAGGAAAATTGAACTAGTTCAATCTTCTTTCAAACGGTGTTGAAAATATCGGTTTGGAGGAAGATTTTCCTCTTGAATATGATAACTTTGTGATTGAAATATGCGTCGGGATGTTAAAAATAAAGGTTTGGAGGGAGCTCAAACTAGTTTAATCTTCATCTTGAAGATGATCACTTGGTAATTGAAACACGTATCGAGGTGTTAAAAGTATCGGTTTGGAGGAAGATATTTCCCTTAAAGATGATCACTTGGTGATTGAAACATGTGTCAAGGTGATGGCAATAACGGTTTGGTGTTGGGATAGAACTTCAGCAATATTCATTACTACACCAAAGCTAACACTGTATCGCTTATATAAGGTGTAGCAAAAATCGAATGAAGCTGATACGCAATAAAATCAATTTTTATGTTAAAATTATTGTCTTATTTTTTTCCGCACACAAACAAGTACTTCGAATAAATTGGTTAAATCGGTGATAAACAAATAAATAAAGGTTTTATATTCTTCCAAATGATACTAAGTAAGGTAGTGAAATGTTTTTTCATCTAAAGGTTTTTCGAGTTAAATGTTTCCTAGTTATTGCATTTACAAATTTGAATATATTACCAACATAATTGACTGTTTAAAATAGGTGAACCACGCGATTAGTATTGAAAGTCATGGCAAAAGAGAAAAAAGTTATAGACTCCAAGAGGTATTAGCAGCAACACGTGTTCAAAACTTTCCGTAATGCTCTATCTGGTTTACCTACTCTCATTTGCTGCGTGAACAGTTCTTTCACATATAATTTGTTTAATGCGGTATTCCGTAAAAACTCACTATCTCAATCGACTCAATCAAATTGAATCTACAGTATATAAATCAGGCGAACAACGTGGCCACTACTCGTCCTTCCCATTGCCCACACAATGGGTAGTTAGGGCCAAAATTGGTGGTCTTTTTTTCTATTGGATACATATGTGATCTCCCATTTTGAGCTTTATTTTTTATTTCTGCACAGCCCACGTATATTCGAACAGACGTTAAACCACCGGAGAATCCAGTTAATAAGCCAGATTTATTTTTATTTTAAAGAAAAATAATTAATGACTACGAAGTGTAAAACAAAATCATGGTGCAATGATAATGCCTCGATTGAAGATTTTGCTCAATGAGATAGAAATACGAATTGTTTACTTCAACCAAACTATGGATATATATGATTACTATTACTTATACTGTTGTTACCACAAAATAAGTCACCCTTTCATTCGTAATCATCTAGATCGAATAAATCGTTAACCATTGTTTTGGTTACATAATGATTCTGACCTCACATACATGAAATTTTACTCGTATTGTTTTAACATACATGTATTTTTTTTTGTATTCAGTAACTTGGAGAAATTCCTGATAGAATTCTGACAGCACAATAAGTTGCATAGCGCAGCAGTTGCAGTTTGTACAGCTCTCTCGAATTAGAGGGGGTTTTTCTTGTCGAAAGCAAATTTTTAGAAACATTTTTAGATAAGACTTGATTCACTGTTGATTTAAACGCAGTTACTGATCCAGCAGTTGAATGTAATAATGAAGATCAGGAAATATTAAAGACCTCAAGTTTATTTTTCTGATATTAATTTCAAAGGTTCTACGTCAGATTCAGTTTATGAAAGATTGAAAACCACATATAACTTGTTGAGTATAACGATTTCCACTTGATGAGACAAATGTAAATTATCAGAAAAAATTAAAGTTCAAAAGTGAATTATCTGGAACTTGCTTACTTTCGAATGCCAAATTGCATTTTGAAGTCAGTGAAGCGATTAATTCAGTCAATAATATTTCGAATCTCCTCTTGAACACTAGTTTTGTCGCGCCAAATATTTTTTTCCTCTATACTACATTGCTGTTATCCGTATATAAGTCAGGTTTAAAATTCGATGTTGATCCAACGACTCTTCTTTCATTCATGGAAGGGAGCAAGTATTTTGGGTATCAATCCAAACTCACGTAACATAGATATGTTTCTTGTGCAATTGACCATGAACTCGCTTACGTTAGTCAGTTCTAGTTCTTATCAGTCGAGTGGAAATATTTCCCTAAATAGTATTTTTTGGAACCATAGATATAATCCCGCTAATGAATCTGTTTCTCAAAAAGATGATTTGACTAAAATAAATCAATGCAATATTTGTTGGAAGTGTAATCAACCTAATTATAGCTATTATGATTGTAAATCAGATGTTAAAAATAAATGTTGTTTCAAGGGTAGATCAGTGATTGTTACAGTTCGTAAACAATGTCAGGGGAACTAATAAGAAGGACTCGTGCATAAGCAATAATGAATAATTGTTAAAATCAAGAGACTCTTCTTGTTGCAACACTTTCAAAAAATTCATATGGGAATATTTCTTTTTGACTATCAACCACTTTTTACACCATGTCCTCTTTTTAACTTCACGTTATTCATCGTCGTCATCATCTACTGTTGATACCGTGGCTAAAAGGGCAACAGCTTTTATTTTTTAATTTTTGAAACATATCTGTAAACCACTTTTTAACAGAGACTCAAAAGAAAAAATTTAAATATAAACTTCGACAATACGATATGTTATGAGATGTGAATGAAAAATGGCTGTACTGTACGATTTTCTTTACAATTTGCAATTCAATATGCAGTACGAAAAATCCTACTGTGTGTAGGTCGCTATAATATTTCGATATCTGGTAAATATTATCGTCAGGTTGAAGGTACGGCTGATGACAAACTTCTGCCGATAATGAAGGTACCTATGCAGAAGATACGTCAGGTATTTCTGAAGTTCATACAAAATTGCACGAAGCATACAGAAATAACGCCGCTTCTTATAATCTCAGAAAAAGAGAAGCGTCGTTTTCTGGCACGTGGAAGACCTTAAACCTCATTATAGTTCAAATTCCGGCATTTCAGTGGGGTAACTGCTATAGATTTTCCATTTTCAGGATGGATGTAAATAAGTTCCTTAAATAGATAATTCTCTTGATTTATCGTCGTTGAAAACATAAAACGTTTTTTGTTCTTATTATAAAGTGATATTGGCAGACCTTTCCTAATACACATATTCCACTCTTTTAATGGAAATGATGAAAAAAAGACAATAGTTATAAAAACCATAGAATTCGAATAATAACAAGTTTTTTTGAAATGGAGATGACCTCTCCTTCCTGATTCATAAAATCTGAGTCGCCGGTGTAACTGTATTAGGAACCAAGAAATGTTCAACGAACCTTTTGATATTTGACCAATTTCATCAAACATGTCGGGAATTGATTGGCCATGCGAAGCAAATAGCTCTCACGCACAATTTTCAAGTTTGCCTCACGTAGTAACAGACGGACAAAGAATAGCAGAAGAACTGATGTGTGAGGTCATTCACGGTCATTCACAAATTTAGATGTGGACGAGTTCACGGATAGTTTTATCCAAAGCCATACTCGTATATATTTTAAAATTATGCATACTGACACGCCTATTGCTGTTGCTATCTACATCTGCATTATAAGATAATGATCGAATGGTGATTATTTTTAATTGTACAATATATTTTTTGTCGATTTTGGGACGGTGAGATTATATTTCATATGTCCATCATAAGTGAATTGAAATAATTCTTTTGGAATTCTTCTGTTTATCTGAATCACCCTTTTATTCATCTTAAAGCAGAGGACATTATTTATATAACAGATTGATTTTTGCTGGTAACTCCATCTCATTTTCAACCCTAAGCTACCTTTCATTTTCAACAGAATATCGTACAAAGGAATACCTTGTAACAAAGATCTTCTGATATTAACAACCCTTGCGAAGATATGGTTTGGCTGACCATATCTTAGAAGGGAGTAGATGATGTGTTTTATTCTTGGGAACCAATGAATGATGTATAAACTGACTCTGAAGATACTTTTAAATATGGTTTGTACAAATGTGCATACAACCGATTCTTTGTTTTCCATGTCACTTAGTATATTTTGGCATATTACAGCCGAGTCGAGTTCTAAACAAGTGTTTGTGTATGGTGTTCAATATTAATGTCATTAATGAGAATTCACATCGAACACTTTTGCAGAGAATTCGTAAATCAGAACAATTTTTGTTGAAAATGAATAAAATAATTGCGGCTGATCAATTTGATGTATATTACCAAGATATTTATGTAGAAAACTGATACCTATACGTCTGAAAATTAGTAGTAGAGAAACCGATTCATTTCAGAAGTGATACAAAATGTAATAACAAAAACATACTACTGAGGAAAGTATGTGGATCAGTAGATTCCACCATATTTTTCTTCTATGATACAAGTACTTCGGCTACAAACATTTCATCCCTTCAATGTCAGTATTATTCAATTGGTGAAAATAGTGAAACAACCACATCAGATGCTACTTCGAAACCTTTTTTATTTCCTGTATAAAGAAAGTTGATTGATTGATTTTCTGTGTCATTTTTCAAAGGAGCTGCACTTTGACGCTCTGAGAGCAGTACCCGTGCGAAAGTAGCAATTTACGTAGATCTTAGGAATTTCACTTTCAAAAGAACGCCATTTCTCAAATGAAAGAAGTTTTCAATAATTGTGGTTCGGTCTATTTTCAAGTTCAGAGCTCCCTATATATGAGCAATATTCCAAAAACATATTAGTAATTTGAGCTTTATTAAACATCAACAATTGGGTAATGATTGTAACCAAAACAAGGCACGTTAGTTAATCCAGCAATGTCTAAAATATATTTACTGAAGAATTCTTTCATTGGTTCACTTAGAACATATTTCACATTGGTTGACAAAAGAGCAAGATATTGCCTATAATAGTCTGAGTTACTGATTAGAAACATCCATCTGTTCAATCAATGGAGAGTATTTTATATTTTATGAAATTTACTATCTTGAAATGTAAATCGCAAGTGATTTACTGAAAATATCCAGGCCAAACTGTGAATAATTCAAAAGTGACTTGTTCTAGACATTAAACTTATTTGTTTAATGAACAAATTTCATACCAGTCGAAATTATGGAACAATAATTATACCGGGTGACAACGGAGCTATTCAGTAGTTTATGTGGCAAGAAATTTGAAATTCATAATGAAGGTTCAAGTCAAGAAATTTTAATGGAAATCTATATATTTTTTTGACTTTTTGATTGGATATAAAATTATCTTTTCAATGATATAAGCATGTATGGCTATTTCCATTCAAAGTGGCGGTGTAAGAGCCATTTTCTCCAAATTCAATGTAGCGGCATTATATCGACATCTATAGGAATATTGTTAAAAAATTCGATGTCGATAAAAACAAACGACAAAGTTTGCTCTGTTTATCAATGAAAAATTAAAAATAGAAATTTTCGAAAAGAAATGCTATTTTCAACTTTGATATCGAAGTGTACCTCTTTTACAAAAAAAAATGTCTATTAATTTTTGTGTGCCAGTGAAAATATGAATGTATCAAAGCTACTCTATAGCATTGTGAATTGATAGGTGCTTACTTTTTCACTGGCACAGAAAAATGAACACAGTATCTTTGTAGTAAAAGAGGTATTCTTCAATGACAAAGTTTTAATTAAATAATTTAATGGCATTATAAAACATCAAAGATAGTACGTGGATTAGTGAAAAATTGACTAAATTTCATTGTTTGTTTCTCTATATATCGAGTTGTTTGACAACCTGCTAGGTATCGCACATTAAAAGGTAATACCTCGTTAATCCTTAGCTCGCACAAGTTTCAACTTCTGAGAATTGTCATTCGTAGGAGGGCGACAGCTGGTTAACGGAAAAACAGATTTCAAACAGATTTCTATAGACGGTAATAGTGACGCCATTTTGAATTTGAGGAAAATTACTCCTGCGCCGCCATTTTGAATGGAAATGACCACATGAGTTATATCGTTGAAAATAAAAGTTTATATCCGATCAAATTATTTATTGAAAATTCTTGACTTGTGTTCATTTCTGGATAATCTTTCACAAGTTTTCAAGCGTTTTATCATTGAAAATATCGTTTTCGATGAACCTGCATTTCGAATTTCAAATTTCTCACCTCATAAACAACTGATTAACTACGTGTACAATGATACTGATTTAGTTGGAAGGTAAGTAAATTATAGTAATTCACACCCATATTTTCAATGAATGAGCGCTGTTCAGTTGCGAACGGTATACTAGAAATGGAGACTAGAATCCGGACATTACAAATAAAAGATTGGAGAAACGTCATGTTATTTAGTGCAGTGTTCGTACTAAAATCAATAAATACTTCATTGTATTTATTTTCCGAATCATTAAATTTTTTGTGACACAAGGAATGATAATCAGTGAAATTGACTGACACTTCAACTTCAATGAAGAACTTTTCCATTATTGAAATCAATCATCAAGTCTTCTGAGTCACACATAAAATACTATTAGCCAGTTTTTATCACATTTCGACTATAAATGAGGATAAGTAAAAGATTGTCACAACTGTAACATTTGAGTTTGATTGCTTCAAAATAACCATCAGTATCCACTAGTCTTCCACACACTTGTGATGTACTCGTACAGTTTGGAACCACCAAGTCGTTATTTTTAACGCCTCGACATGTCAATCACAAGTGATACTCTTCAAGAGGAAGATTAAAAGCATCACTTATTTATCTTCAGTTCTGGAAACCATTAAAGATGTTGAAGCATTCCTAACATATCTATTTACAACTTCTCCTTGGCAGATACTTCATCAGAATCAAAAGATTTGTTGAAGTGTATATTCTGAACCACTCTAAAAAAATTCAGAATGGTTCTGGAGTTTTAGAAAATCTATCCAATTATTGAAAGTTCAGATCAATTAGTTTTGATCTTAGGTTAGGTTAGATAAGATCTAAAGTGAGTGGGTCTCTATTCAACCCTCCACCGCAACCCGCAAGGGTTTATTGCGGATCACACCTATTCACACTCGGCCAAATCAGCCCAGCTTCACAACGAAGCCGATTAGTTTGTATGATGAGTGGTCTTTCAGGTCAGATGGTAAGAGTACGGATCTGCCGAAC
>WOGP01007497.1:1313-11719 GCA_015342065.1 Leptinotarsa undecemlineata
GTGTAAAAGTTTGATGCTTGATTTTCTGAACATAGATGTCGCCGACTCTGTAGTCCTTATACGTGGCATGTAACAACACTACCCGACGGTAGTGTTGTTAACTATTTAATGAATAATTATAGACTTTTCACAACTCAATTTGAAGTTCCTTACGTTTTTTAAATTTCTAATCAGAAAATGTCAATACATTAGATAACCTCGTGTCTAGTTGAACACAGTTTTAATTCAAATCGTCAACATTCCAACAACACACATTTTTTATCAAGGAAAGTCAGATTCAAAAGGATGCGAAACCGAATCCCTCCTCTAATTGATTTATATTTGCTGATGGAACATATGCGGATTTTGGAACTATTTACTGAAAGCATAAGTTGTTTGGCGTATATTTTCTGCTCGTTTCTAGCTGCCGTCCGGCAACCCTACGTCGGCTATGAATAATGATCTCTGTCACTTTCTAGTTCTCGTTCCATACATAAAAAATACCAAGTCTGAAAACGAAACTTCCACAATAAAATGCTCTGATCTAAATCACACAAGCACCGCAGCGATTCTCGTTTATTTTTTTATTAAATCCTTGTTTTCCCAGTTTCGGACATATTTTTTCGAGACGCGTCCTTATTTTTCGTCCCGGCATTCCTTCGGATCGTCCCGCCCGCCTTCCAAGCGTGTCGAATAAACCGTAATAGAAGTTCACTTAACAACTTCTATTTCATTGAAAACGTGAGAGGACTGTCGAAAAACCACCAACGGGGGTGGGTTACTTCAACGCGTCTGGAGGAATGGGGACTGCTTGCGCCAGTGGTTCAAGATTCAGATTGGTTTTTGAGGTGTGTGAATTTCGTCCGACAAAGTTGAGTTGTTGGTCATATCAATACTTTCTTATTGCGACACCATTTATGGACCAGCTTAATCGGACAATCGGATGCTCTTCGTCTTCAGGTTTACAGATTAGTTGTTAACGTTATCCTTTGGTTCCGAAAATACGACCTTATAGCCTCAGCTATGCTCTACTCAATAACATCCACATAATCTTGTCATCACGTCATCCTGATTATTTATTGAAAAAGCTTCAAAAATATTTCATAATCAATAGTCTCCCCACACGGAACAAACAGTTCATATTTAGTCATCTCTAAACATAAACGTTTCATCTTCACACGCAGCTTCTCGTGTAATGCACGTCAATATAATAAATAATCACTCTATCTCATACAGCCAACAACTTCAAAGAAGACTGAAAGCTTACATGTGTATTTACAACATTTATAATATATCTAATTTTTAACATTTGTTTGAAGGTGGTTGACAATGTTTCGTGGTGCATTTCATCAGTTCGGACTCACATTGTCTAATATGATATGAATTGATGAAAAAATCTGTAAAAAATTAAAAAGATTAGATGAAGATATTACCTGCAGATGAGGGAAACGCTACTGTTGTGACGGATACTGATCACTACGAACAGAAGATCGAAGAGGAGCTTACGAAGACAGTAAAGGACCCTACTGCGACAATTTAAAGGAAATTGTAGCAGACGTTGAAAAAACACCAAGTCTATTTTTCAGAAAAAGGCAGATCATCGCTAACACCGCACCAATGTAAAGCCCCTCACTTGTATGGACTACCCAAAATCCATAAGAAGGATATTCCGCTCAGACAGATAATTAGCCCTTGAGATTCAGCCATTCAGAACTTGTCCAGATTTTTACCACCAATAATTAAACCACTGCAGGAAAAACATCTTTTGTGAAAAAATCAAGGCATTTTGTTGAACTACTAGGGGCAATCGAAGTCAAAGCGCGGGATCAACCGATCAGTTTCGATGTAGAAAGTCTCTACACCAACGTCCCTGTCGAAGAAGCACTTCAAATCATACAGAGGAAGCTACCCAAAGATGGGGACCAGAAAAAAGCAAGTAATCATGAAATTACTAGGATGATGTGTTCGAAATTGCTACTTCCAATTAAAGGATGAATTCTTTACGCAAGATGAGGGACTCCCAATGGGATTACCACTTTCACCGGGTATAGCCAATATACATATACGCTGAATGGTTTGAAATTCTGGCCATTGAAGAAACCCACAAGAAGCCCTGAGTCTGCTGGAGATACGTTGACGACATCTTCATAATATGGAGCCATGGGAATGAAGAACCAGGCACTTCCCTGAAGCAAATCAACAACGTAGGTCCTTCCATCACTTCCACAATGGAGAAGGAAGTCCACAACTGATCATGCAGTCCGAGAAACGTGTGCCCTGAGAAAACGTTGCAACTCAAGAAGTTTGAAGAGTATACGCTTGACCTGGATGAGGAAACACCATGATGACTGAGTACATCAGGATACTCATAGACCAACGCTAGATAGGTGTCTTCAACTTAGCTAGGCAAAGCTAGCTTGAAGGCAGTCCATGATGCACCCCTCAGTTTTAGAATTAACCCTACTTGACCTGAGGAAGACAAATATCAGGTACTTTGATGAGCCGAAGTCTTCAATGTTAAAGAAGACCCACTGCATCAGCCTACCATTGTAATCGCAGAAGAATAGTAATTTCTGCGACTTTACAGAACTGAATCCAATTCGGTGTAACTATTATTATTATTTTAGTTGATAATATAATATTTCTTATTACACAGCTATCAGGGCTTGAAATTTCTTTGTGAATAATAATATACTCCAAGTTTCAAAAACTACACCTCACGATTTGATCTCCACAAACTTTTTGTTGGAGTTTGTGGAGATCAAATAGTGAGGTGTAGTTTTTGTAATTACTGTGGATATTCATCAAGTAACGGCCGAATCAATTAGAAAAAAATAAATCTCTAAGGCTGACAGGCAATGGAACACTGTTCTCAATCTAATTAGGACAGGATCAGTGGTCAAACTGTGGCTCTTTCGTCATGTAGTTAAACAACACCAATGAGTAGCTTGGAAACTAGGTCTCTTGTGTTGCATTTAAGAAACGCGCCCTTCTATGGCTGCAACGTACTTACTGTAACCAGTAGTCAGTAGACGCTCCCTTGATCCTTTCAAGTAACCTGTAGGCAGCAAGGTTGTAATATGCAGCTCTGAAATAGTATGGATTATTTTCTGGAATATTCTTTGCGGCAGACATAATGCTGTACTGCAAATAATCGTGTTGATTGGGCGATTCTGTGGTTGAGAGATGTTCCAGATGCAAGATTTTCACCTTGATGACCACAACAATCGTCCTATGTTGAAGCATTTGTAAGTTAGGGGCTTTTCGCCTCTTTTTTGGGCGATTCATCGTTTTAGCGTGAGCGTGTGCCGACCTGCTCAAAGGAAGTTTGTTTCCTCTTCTAATTCATATTCTGTTTGTGCTGCTAAAGAATTTGATGCAAGGCAGATCAATAGAGGAGGCGATAATTTTATTTCTAGCTTCACACCTAGCCTCCTAGGCTTTTCAACAGAATCACGAGTTGGAGAAGTTCTTGCTCTTGATTTAATATTACCAGGAAATCATTTAGGGAGATTTAGTCAACGCCCATCTCTTCTGTAGACTGAGAATCTGACTCTTCGGTTAGACTCCATGTTCCACAAAATATATCAAGGATAGTTAAGGAAATGAATCGGTGTCCCTCATTAACGTGACAAGGTGTCTTGAACTTTCCGTTAGTGACACTGAGTAGTACGGATACACACCTTATGATGAGGCCTTCATTTAAGAGGATTCTGCACGGCACATGCACAGCTGAACGAAACTCACTTCTTAGTTATATCAACAAGAGAGATGGTCAGAAGAATACTTTGGGTGGTTTATAATGGATCGTTTATGGGTGGTTTATAAAAACCTGAATTGAAATCCTTTGCTATCATCCAGAATAACTATTTGCTTCAATCTCTGTAGGATAACATGAAATTTTCGGTGAATTTTTCAGTATAACATTTCTCCAACACGTCTTCCAGACACTTGGATTAAGTATTGTGCTGAAATTTGATATTGTTTGTAACCGTTGGTGAAAAAGCACCTTGCTATGTCTGTTCCCATTTCAATGAATCCCATACCAATAAGACGATACTCAATGAAATATACGAAATATTGTGGTGGTTCTCGGAACCGGAACTCGATTTGAATGCGAAAAGGCTCTCTCGGGATTTATTAGTTTTACGAAACAACTGTTGTCGAGTAAAAGGAATCCAATAAAACGGCGGTAGATATAAATTGTTTCGATGAATGAATATTAAAAGACGGTATCAATTGTTCTGCAGGGTATTTATTTTAGATTTGCAAAATGATAAATGGGGAATCAGTCTTCACAGAAAACCAGTTTTTAAAATACTTTCACGAAATTATTTCCTCTGCTTTGTCGTAATTGCTTTTCTTGAATTGATTTATCTGTATGGAAAATATCTTAGCCCGAGAGGTAAGAAATGCACAGAACATTAACCAAACATAATTTTTGTAATGAATTGTCTCTTGAATTATTTTTCGCTGAGAAGAATGTGTCATTCCTCAGTAAAATTCGTCTTATTTTCATTTTCTTTGCCAGATTTCGAAGGAGAATGTTGATTGACTTTTGAAACATTCGATTTAGAACAAAATGTTTTCTGTCTTTCTTCAGTAAGATGATCCATTTCTGAAGAGTCATTCTATATTATTTTCTCACCAGATATAATATTGTACTCTGATAACTTATGTTCACGTCTCTTACAATGTGACACATCTGCAATCATTGGCATCACTCGATGGTAATCATAAAACTTCTAAACACGAAAAAATGAATATCATCTCATTTTTGCTATTATAGTGACTAAAAACTACAGTGATATACTGTATTTTTGAAAGTTTTTTTGTTCCAAGAAACATTACTGTCTACAAAAAAAGACATGTTTTTTTCCCAATGAGCTGAATTGATGTAATTACTCTCAAAAATATTGTTTCTGAGTGAGTTTTCATCTATTTTTTTGGATAATAGATTATCATCATTATTTTCCACATTTTAATAATAATATAACACAACACAAGGATGAGCCAATGCATGGGGGTCTTCTTCAATAATATTGAAGACCTTGGCTTATCAAAGCGTCTGATTTTCGCTTTCCTCAAGTCGAGTGGGCTGAAGTCAAGTAGGAATCTGAGGTTCATCATAGCCTTAGTCTACTGCAGTCGTGTAATGGGTATAGATAGAGGTTTCTGACAATAGGTGCAGGGCCTGCCGCGAGGCGTCCGATACTCTAATGCATTTGCTGTCAGCATGTCCAGCATATGCCATCTCGGCCTATATCCATCGACGTAACACGGCCCTAGAAGTGATTTATTACCACCTACGGTACTCTTATGGTATTGACGAGACACCGATGTTGCCATACGCTCCGGGGGATATTGAATCCGTTATGGGGAAGGAAAAGGGCCGAATTTATGGAAACTATTCAGGCTCAAGCAAGCTAATAAGCTTGATGTAGTCCTACTCGACCACCAGACCATATTGTCGTGGAGTTTTCAGAACGTCTGGTGAGATGGATATCGTCTGAAAAAAGGAGGAGAAACGAATAAAATATCGAGATTTTCTCTTCGAACTCGGCAGACTCTATCCAGATCACTCTGTCATGATGGTAGTTCTGATTATTGAAGTCTTCTCTCCTCTCGAATTTCAAAATCATACTTTTTTGCTGCACTAAGGCAGAAATTTTAGCCGGACAGATGCAGAAGGCTGTCATTGTTGGCTCACTGCGCTGGCTCAGGGCACATGATTCTCGGACCTAATGATCACCTACCCCACGGTATGGGGGGTGGCCGTTGGTTGATAATTTATGACGTTTCGAAATCCAACCCTGAAGAGGCATAAGCCTATAGCAGATCCTCCTCTTATTACCAATATAACCTAACTACATACGAACCCAAAACTAAATAAACGTTTTTTACTTGACGTCAAACATAAAACAGAAATTACAGTGGCCCTAAGTTGCGGAACAGGGTAATAGCAAGCCTTCATTGACCTTCAGAAAAAGAGTTGAGAACATTAATATAACACCTGGTAACACCTTAGATAGACACACCTAAAATAACAAGTCAAACATTAACAGGTAAAATGAATCAGGAGTCAACAAGCTAACATGTGGATCCTGACCAAAAATGTATATAGGATGAACGTCTAGAAGTTTCAAAACGAGAATTAAAACAAATGAAGTTTTGTATTAGAGCATACAAATTTCACGATTTCAAAATGGACTACAACATATTTATTGAAAAAAATAATGGCAAGAATTGAACCTGCTGAAATCCCTGAAAATCAATAAGCGAAAACAATCAAAGTTTCTATTAAATGACCGAAAATTGATCACTCAGCATTGAAGATTACGCAGATAAAATACGTTGTTATTCGTATTATGAATTGAATGCTGATTATCGTGAGAACAGTCTCTTCAGCAGCATAAAATAAAGATCAACTACAAAATTGAGCCAGGTTAAGTTTTATGAGCAGCAAAAATCTAGGTACTCCTGGATTACATTGAGTATGCATTGCTAACAGCGTCCACTACTGAGTCAATTACTTTAAAAATTTGTCATTTTCTGATACTAATCAAGTTTGCCTTGCAGAAGTTAAATATTTTTTGCACTCCTTTTCTCAAGATAGAAAACCACCCTTAACAGGATAGTTTCTACCACACCTCTTTCTGCACAAATATCATTTATATCTGCAGTATTGGATTTATAGTGCTTTCATAAAATGTTTTTTGTAATCGCCCATTATATTCCTAATTTCGATTTTTTTTTCAGGTAAGAATCCATCGACAGATAGACACCACCACCTGTATGGTAAGAGGGTAGGATGTTAAGAAACCAATATTATATTAAATTGAACATCTCGTGTTGAATACCAAATCAAATAAAATTCGTTAAATTGTTTCCAAACCACAAATCTTCAAACATTTATTTTGGCGTGAGGGTGTCATCGTGGGGAATGACATGACAATATACTTTTATAGCCCAATGCCCAAATGAGTTGAGTTAATTAAAAAATTTCGAATGCAAAGAGACTTTGTTGATACAGTGTTTGGGTTAGGTTAGATCCAAAGTGAGTGGGTCTATTCGACCCTCCTCTGTAACCAACAAGGTTTTATTGAGGCTCACACCTAGTCACACTCGACCAAATGAAGTCATCTTCTTAACGAAGCCGGATAGTTTGTACGGTGAGCGGTCTTTCAGGTTAGATGGTAAGAGTTCGGCTCTGCCGTACATCGTAGTTCATCCCTACTGCAGTGCAACAACTGTTGGAGTGAGCCACTCCTGAAAGATTCTGCCAGAATGACAGGTTCTAGTACGATGAAGCTGCTTGCAGCACCCTCCTTTGCAAGGGAATCAGCAGCCTCATTGCCTTCCAGGCCAGTATGACCAGGAATCCAGACCAGAGACAATTTGTTGAGTCTTTCTATCGAGGAGAGTCGTTTTTGGCAATTTGCTATTTAGACGTTGCTCGGTAGCAGCCAAGAGCTTCCAATGCCGCTTGACTGTCCAAAAATATTTTTATTGACTTGTGTATGAAGTTGAATTCTTTCCGTATTTATTTAGGGTGGAATGAAAGAAATACTCGTTCGGAGACTGTACGAAAGCGAGATCGAATTCTCAAATCTCTTTCTATTCTTGACAAGTTGTAAGTTGTACAAAAATAACGACATTATAATTCCACTGAACTAACTATTGATCTTAGGATTACTCAATTTTTTATTTGAATGAGCATCTAAATAATGAATTAAAATAATGTTTCTATAATGTTTTCTTATTAGCCAGTGGGCTAATGCGTGAAAACTGGAAGTAAATGTTCAAGCCACTATGGGATATACCTACACAGTAGATTGAACGTTAGAACGTTTAAAGTTCATTTCTTTAGATTTGTTTCTATAATGAACAACTAGCAACAAGTATTTGAGTTTCACGATACTTTAAGAAAAGGGGGTGGGTGATCTACTTCTGTATAGAGAAAAAATTCGCATTTACGAGATGTGAAAATCAATTTCAAGCATATTACACTTTATTGTTAGATTTTTTACAGTTTTACAAAAACCCAACACGTGTTCAGCTATACAATGACTTCTTATAATAATAATAATAATAATAATAATACGTCTTTATTCACCATAAAAATACAAATAGAATGGACTAAAATAAAATAAAACAGTATAGAGGAACAATAACAAAAACAAAGAAAAAACTTCCAGTATATGGTGAATAGGCGGAGTATGAGCCAAAGCTGTTTTTCAACTCAACCTGGGATCAACTATAAATAAATAATATGAACACAAGTCGAGTTAACAATATCAAAAAATGTTTGTTCTTGCTTTACTTTAGAAAATTCATTTTAGAAATGTCAAGGTCGGGAACAGGGAAAAGGCTAATGAGATAAATAAATCCGTCTTCTTTTAAAGTTTACGATGGTGTATGATCGAAATTCGCAGGGTAATTATAATATTTGGGTGCATTATTCAGGCGTGTCTTTTGTGTCCTTTCAGACTTTTTATATTTACAATAAATAATTTGGCAACTTTATATGTATATGTGATTTATTTCATGTTGTTTTATGCCATATATAATTTTTTGGCCCCACGAGAACAGCAATGGTTAGTAGAAAATATGGGGTCTGTTGTATTTATAGTGAAGAAATATGTGTTTTTCTAGAAGGTGAGGGTCCTCACTCGAAAATAGTTGTTGTATCTCACTAAATATTTGTTTTCATTTAGGCTATTAATAGAGAATCAAAAAAAATCCAAGGATGCATACATTTTTTGTATCGACTAGCATCTATCGTATGTCACCCATATTTGGAGTAACGCAATCGAGAAACATGGAGAGTCAAAAGCTTTTGCACTTGATATTTCCAAGGCCTTAGAACATGTATTGTATGAGGGTTTGCTGGCCAAACTTCTATGCTATGTCTTGTATCATTTTTGTGTATCGCTCTTCAGCTTTCTGAAAATACGTTCCCTTCAAGTGGCCGTCGATGGACATCTCTCGAATACTTCCACCAGCTACGCTGGTGTTCCAACTCTCTTTTTATCGTATACCGACGACTTATGGAATCAATAATCCAATTTATTGCTTTGCTGATGACAGCACATTTGTCTCGTCATTCTATTTGTATTCCAGGACATCGGCTATGGAGGCTGCATATCATAATGACGATCTAGAAGTGATTTCAAATTGGGGTGAAAGTAACCAGGTTCAATTCGATGCCACAAAAACCAGGCATCGGTTTTTTGCAAAAAGATGTCTCCGAACCGAATATATATTAATATCAGGTCAAACAATTCCGCTGTCTGCTTCGATAAGTTTGTTGTGAGTTGAAATGGACACCAATATGTTTTGGCACAATCATGTCGCTAGAATTGCAAAGGCTGATTCTCAAAAGTTTGGAACACTGTTCCGAACCAGAAAACTGTACACACCTCAGCAACTTTGATGCTTTATAAAGCTCAAATCAGACATTCTTTAGAGTATTGTTCTCATGTATGAAACTCTGCCCCCAAACATACCCGGAAGTTGCTGGAGTCATCCAGAAAAGAGCCATCCGCATATCACGTGCAACCTTGATAGCCTGGAACATCGAAAAAATATTGGAGATTTGTCTCTCTTCTGTAGATACTCTCACGGAAAGTGTTCAAGTGACTTGGCACATTTAATTCCTCCAAGAGCGGTATATATCAGAAATACGCGACGGACTGTGGCTGCTCATCGTTTTGAGGTTCAACTCAGCACACCTCGTACTCCACTGTTTAGGAACTCTTTCGTCTGGAAAGCTGATTTTAAGTGGAATAAACTTTCCGGGAACGTGTTTCCAAATGGATCTCTAGCGATTCAAATCTATTGTGAATCGCTACTTCCGCACAGTCACGGCTATGAGAGCGTCTTAAGAATTTTCCTGTGGTGCTGAGGTCATAAGGTTGACACTCTTTTTTTCAACTCCAGGAATATAACACCATCTTTTTCAAAAGAGATATCATACGATGTCTCAAAGATTTAGTAGTTCCGTACGGTCAATAACCTAACACCATGTCATATCAAAATGAATTACTCGAGTCATTCATCACGTGAATCTAGAACTACGAATCCTATTGAAAATCTTGAATAAATATTGCACTCTGTGAAAAGCGATTCCCAACCGAAGTTCGAAATCCAGTCCGACACGGCATAAATCTTTAGAAATAACAATAGATATGGTGAATTTATTAGTGGGTTCGTGCAAAATATATCAGTCATAAACTTCAATATTTATTACTTTGTTGTTGGCGTTCACCGAAATTTATAGTGGGTATAGCAGTGAACAAAAAATATTAATGGAAAACCAAATGAAATGATTGTTTTAATAAAAACCAATATATATTTATATACAGTGTGACCCATTTAAGATGGAAGCACCCTTATAAAACTTACATTTTTCAACCGATTGGAAT
>WOGP01007498.1:0-11719 GCA_015342065.1 Leptinotarsa undecemlineata
ATCATTTAACAGGTAGCAACCGCATTGTTTATGCTTGTAAATTTCTAAAGATTCTAAATAATTGAGTTTGCAACCCTTCCTTGCATAGTGAACGATACGGAAATTCGGCACTATGCAATTGTGCCAAGACATATTGGTGTCCATTTTAACCCCCAATGAACTTATCGACGCAGAAAGCGGAATTGTCTGACCTCACATTATTATATCCGATTCGGAGACTTTAATCTTCTTGAAGAAAACCGATGCTTGGGTTTTTTTGTCATTCAATTGAGCCTGGTTACTTTCACCCCAATTTGATATCACTTCTGAATCCCCATTAAGATATGCAACCTCCTGCTGCCTGTGTAGATGTGCCTCCGTAGCCGATGTCCTAGAATCCAAATGGAATGACGAGGATTCTTGGTTTTTCCAGTAAGTCGTTGATATACAATAAAAAGAGGGTTAGAGACAATATGGATCCCTGGGGAACACCAGCCTTGAAGGTGGAAGTACTCGAGAGATATCCATCGACGGCCACTTGCAGGGAACGTTCTTTCAGAAAGCTGAAGAGCCATACACAGAAATAATCTGACAAGCCATATCATCAAAGTTTGGCCAGCAAACCCTCATACCACACACGGTCAAAGGTCTTAGAAATATCAAGCGCAACAGCTCTTGATTCTCCATGTTTCTCGATTGCGTTATTCCAAATATGAGTGTGACATACGATAGAAGATCACCTGCTGAACTTTGTTTCCGAAAGCCATAATGATGATCGCTCAAGCTGATACCTTGGAGATTTCAGATACTTAAAATCAACCTCAGGGTGTCTGCATCTGGATAAACTACATGCTTAGACAATGATGAGTTGCAAGCAGCTGTCCATAGGAAAGAATTTTGGCCTTACAGTTATGGAACTTGGTATCAAACGAGCTAGTGCGTCTTCTGGACCATAATGGTTATGAAATACTGGAATATGCAGGCGACTCAGTAGTCTTTAACAAGAAAGTTTAATGATTTCATGAGAGGGCACATGTAGTAGATTTTTAACGTTATAAAAAATGGTCCGAGGCTAAAGAATATAAGAGAAATAGCACTTCTGAACTTTGAGGCAATTCTTTCGGGAAATTAAAAACTATTAAAAAATAATAAAAATATAGATTGAGGTCACCTTAGCTACTGGTCAATAAGGACTTTTGAGGATACTGGAAAAATATACCTGGTCACGGATAAAAAAATATACTTCAACAGAGCATGGATTCGTCCGGCTACTCCAGTTATAGACTGGCAATTGGACTTGTACACCATCTGGATGCCGGAGAGACGTATACTTATTCTTTAAAATACATCAGAATAGAAAATAAACGAAGCTGAATCAAAGAAAAATGTAATGAAAGCTAAACTCTTTTATAGGTAGGTAGTCGTTATCATCTAACAACGGTAACTTGGTTAGCGAAACGCGCGTCGAGAAACAGTATTTTTGTTCCGGTAAAGAAAAAGCAGTAGAAAAAAACCTCAGTTGCTAGTATATCAATAATGGTCCGGCATCTACGGGGCATACCCTTACCAGTTTTATTCAAATAATTTATTGACATTGGTCTTGCGTCACGATTTTTTGTGCCTATATGCAACACTATAAAATTTATATGTCAAACAAAGTGATTGAAATGTGTTTCTCATCTCAATTTTCCATTGATTTCCTTTTCAGTTATTTGGATCTCTGTACTATATTCCCGTCTAACGTCGTTCACAATCAGATACAAACCAAGTTCTCCAGTGGCGTCACAGGCATGACATAGACTCAACAATATACGCGAATGTAATTGTGATGCACTGTTTGGAACAGTTTGATCTTCCTCTTGAAGATGATCACTTGGTGATCGAAACACGTATCGAGGTGTCGTGGTGTTAAAATATCGGTTTGGTGTTGGGAAAAAACTGCAGTAATATAAGCAAATGTCGAATGGGCGAGAACACAATCAAATCAATTTGGATCAAATGGACTTATAATCAAAATTATTATTATTATCAAATTATATGATAAAATGATATGTATGGTCAGTTTTTGAAAAAAAAAACGACGATCGAAAACCTTCCAATTTCGCGTGAAATTGAAGTCTCTACATGACAGAATTGTACTGAATACAACCTGTGAAGTCGTCAAGAGTTCGGATCCCCTACTCTGCATGGTCTGTGACCATGAGAGAGCAGAGAATGGAGCATTTCTCTTTAGGGCAGCTGCCCGAGCAGCTGATGAACTCGGTTTAGTTTACGACACTGAACGAGGTGACCACAACTCTGTCACCGAGTTGAAACCCGTTCCGCATATAGAAGCCGCAGAGATAACCTCACTTCTGCGGAAACACAAGGATGAACCAATGCATGGGGTCTTCTTCAATAACATTGGAGACCTTGGCTTATCAAAGCGCCTGACTTTTGCTTTCCTCAGGTCGAGTGGCCTGAAGTCAGAAAATGAGGGGTTCATCATGGCTTGCCAGGATGGTGTATTCAACACTTTAGTCTACCGCAGTCGCGTGATGGGTATAGAGGTTCCTGACACCCGAGACATTAATGCACTTGCTATCAGCATGCCCAACATATGCGGTCTCCGCCTATATCCATCGACAAAACGCGGCCCTTAGAGTGCTATATTACAATCTACGGTGCTCTTACGGTATTGACGAGACACCGGTGTGCCCTACGCTCCGGGGGATATTGAATCCGTTGTGAACGAGAAGTGCCGAATTTATTGGAACTATTCGCTACCCACCTTCAGGCTCATACATGCTAATAAACCTGATGTAGTCCTTCTCAATCACAAGACGATAATTTTTGTGGAGTTTTGAGCTCCTAGCGAGACGAATATCGTCCACAAAGAGGAGGAAAAACGGATTAAATATCGAGATTTTCTCTTCGACCTCTGCAGACTCTATCCAGATCACTCTGTCAGGATGGTTGTTCTGATTATTGGAGTCCTTGGTGGAATGATGTCCTCTCTACTCTCGAATCTTAAAATTATATCGGCTTGCCGCACTAAGACAGAAATCTTAGCCGCACAGATGCAGAAGACCCAATGATCACTTACCGCACGGTGTGGGGAGTGGTCATTGGTTGATATTGCTGGCGCGCCCTCCCGAATGTATCGGGGTTCCGGAGGAAAGGGCCTGACCAGCGCACACTACAGTGAAATAATAATAATAATAATAATGGCTTTCATTGATAGATCCATACAATCATAACCAATCAACTGACAGGAGTCAATATCTGTGCGCATGATGAATCATCGCAGAAATTGCTCTTCCATCCAAGAAGAATATAAATCCCAAATGTTGATTCGACAAGTTGGTATTATTTGAGATGGAGCAAAGAATCAATTCAGTATATGTGTGTTAAGAATCACACGTTAAAAGTTAAGACCTCGTTAGTCCTTAGCTCGCACAAGTTTCTCAACTTTAAAGAGTTGTCGTTCGTATGGGGGCGACGGCTGATTAACGGAAAAACAGATTTTAAACAGATTTTTTTAAACAGTATGAAAAATTATCAAGAGTTATTGCTCATTAGCGGGATCCTAATTACAACAAAATCATCTTCGCGGCAATACATGATAATTAGTTGTCCAGTCTACGGAAAACAACACATTATTTCATTATCAGATCCTTTTGGGGGAACCATTAGCTTTAATATTCATTGTCATTGAAGTGAGACGAAACAAAACATCTTTTACTGTGAAAATCTTCTATCAGCGTTAATAACACGGTAATACAACTTGTACTGGCGTTTATACAGAAGATATTAATTATTTCGAATGTCGTTGAAACAAACTAGAAAGAGTAAGTACAGTGAGAAGTCATATCTATCTCTGTCAATACTATCCAGGTCACATTGAGCGACGTTGACAAAAGTTTTTGAAAGTTTCATGGGAGAGATAAATTGAGATTTAGGTGCTCATCAGCACCTACTTGAATTTTCTATCGTTCCTTTATTACTCATGACATAAACAAAAAGCATTCGATCCCTATGCTGCTTACTCGTTGAATATTTGTTAATGGCACTATCATACTGTGTATTGACTATATGTTTACTTATCAATGTATGACGAATGTATGAATGCATGAAGAAAACCGACAACGTTGCTAATGCACATGCTCTCATTGATTAATCCATTTTCTAGCGCTCTCGACGATAGTTCAGTACTTATGACGTGAGATCTTTAACGTTTTCAAAAAGGACAACTTTGGAAAAAATACTTCGAAACAAATTTCTGTCTCATCACCCTTTTGTATTGTTTTGGAAGTAGTAGTATTTTTTGTCAGGAATTAGCATTAAAATCAGCATCCGCTGATCGACTCCCCCCCCCTACCCCCCACAAAATACCCTCCTCTGTAGTTGTCCCGGGCAGACGTCTTTTGACCTGAGCGTGCATTGCTTTGAGCCACCACAGACTGATCGATCGGCGGCATGACGCTGCTGACGCTGACGGGAGACGGACAGCTCAGAAGTGGGATACTAGCCGCCCCCCGCCGCGACGCTCTCTCGACGGATGGGTCGAAGGGGGGCGGCGAGCGCGGGGCCGGATGCGACGCTATGCACCCTCCGCCACCGACGACTGACCTGGGAGAAATTGCATCGCATTGTCTATTATTGTCTCGACGCATAAGACGGGACGATTTGGTGCTACAACTTCACTTCGCGAGAGTAATTCGTATGGTGTAATTCGAATTTGGTCACTACGTGAATATTTGATGGAGGTTGAGAATTGCGGAAGTCATGTTACCTGGCGAAATCTACGGTTCGTGAATTCACACTGCGTTGATTGTAACATTCACAATGCCAGGGAAAGAACTTCTTGTAAAAATATAAAGACACGACATATTCAATATGTAGAACTGAATTCTCTACACTACAATTTAGTCGTAGTCATCTCCCGCTGCTGCTATCTTGGTTAGTGACTAGAGACAGTGTTTTTGTTCTGGTGTGGGAGAAGTGTTCACATCGAAACCATTGCAGAACCTTCATTTCTCTACAATTCTCTTCAATTGTCTTATACCCCAAATTTTTTATAATAATAATAATTATCATAATAACACGTCCCTAAGAGTGCTTTATTATTACCTACAGCACTTTTATGGCAATGAAATGACAACCCTGTAGTCTAATGCATAGGAAGGTATTGAATCCGTTGTGAGGAATGAGAAGTGCCGAATTTAATGGAACCATTAATTTCCCACACTCGGGCTCATACAATGTAATAAACATGATGTAGCTGTTCTTGACCATAAGAACAAGGCGATATTCGTCGTGGTGTTTTCGGCTCCGTGTATATCGAATATCTTTCGAAAAGAGGAGGAAAACGGATTGAATATAGAGATTCACCCTTCGAACACCGCAGACTCTACCAAGAACCTTCTGTTAGGATGGAACTAGCTTGAACTTGAGTTTGAAGTCTTCTGTAATACAAGGAAGGTACATCTTACGAAGAGACTTGAGAATTATCTCTACCTCTCTTTCTCTCTTTCACTCCCTCTCAAAGTCTTCTAACGAACGCACTAGTGGGCGAGACTATAAGGGTATTCAGAAAGCTCTTCCTATATTTGACAAGCTGTACCTTTTATCTAGATATTTTGATAGTTCAACCGGTGAGTGTTTATTGGAAAATTCAAACACTAGCTTACTGAATATGACAGCTTTTTTGTTGATTTTGTTAGAACTGTAGATTAGAACTGAGGTTATAAATTATTTTGGCTTGAATTTTCTGCAGTCTCTAAAAGGGACTGACATAGAAATAGGGGTCAAGCGATACCTCTTTGAAAAGGACTTTCGATGTGGACATTGTGTCACATTAGGAAATATTTTCGTGAAAGAGTATTGGGAAATTTTGCAATGGATAGTTAGTTCACTTAGTAGAGAAAAATTGGAAAATTGTAAGTGAAAGAAGGGTGGGAAATGAAGATATCCTATTCAATATGTGTTTTTCGGACAAGTTCACTTTCTACAAGTAATAAGAATCTCAAGGTTATTCACAGAATAAAAAGTGGAAACCCTCAAAAGGCCAACGAGGGGGTACCTGTTTTTCTCAATTTACTGCCGGGTTTTTTGTCTTTCTGGAACTTCAACAAGTGATATATACCTGGGTTTACTACAAAATGCTATTTTCATAACACTTACTAGTATTATGAAATCTTTTTATCCACTTTTTTGGGTATTTTCACCTTCCACAATCTGATAAAAATTATATTGGAGAACTTTATACGGGTGTGGAAATCTGCCTTTACTAGTTTGCTTTATTTTCATACGTCATCAACAGATGAAAACGTAGTATGAAAATAAGTCGACCCAGCTACTAGGGGTAGTGATTAATTCAAGGTTGACATCAAGACTGCTCTAAAAATGTCATGGAAAGTTATCGAAACAACCGAAATAGACTGACCTATTCTTAGGTTTGAACACTTGGAAACAATTGGAACACTTAAACAAGTCATCAACTATTTATATTAATCACGAATCAGATGTCAAATTCTATGGTATCAGACCAGACCAGGAAAGGGAAAGGAAAGTTGCAGAGTTTTGTGAAAATACACTTGGGAATGAACACAGGAAAAAGTGTATTCAAATTACACATCAGTTGCAGCGAAAGAATTGAGACAATGCGTCATGTTTTATACGAATTTTGGGCACTGGATCAAAGCAGGCAAGCAATTCTTGATCAAGCCTGAATAAGAATATGACACACATACAAGATTGTATAAATGGGTATCATCAAAAAATATGATGAAAAATGTAGTGAGCTCATGAGCAAGCAGTGTTTTCCTTAGACTTAAAAGAATGGCTCCATGTAGCAATAAAAAAAGACAGCCCGAGTTGGCCATGGTTTTCTTGATATATTCACTACTGAACTTCAATGCTTCAAATATAAACTAACGTCGGTGTACATACCAACACATATGAATAATTGTCAAGTTCAAATCCCCAGAACTGGTCTAAGAATGATTCACAATTCTTATTAATAATAAGAAAGTTATAAATTGATATTCCAAATGATCCAGTTGCTGCCGAGCCTATATTTATGTGTCGGGGTCAGGCGACAATGGTGAAAATAACATTTGCAGGGCAGCAGACAGTGGGTTGCAGTTGTTCCGAAATGTCACGCGATCAGACTGATGACCATTGTCATTCTGACACCTGATAAATTGGCTGTGTCACAGCTACCTCTTTATTTTAGATTCAGTTCGTACACATGCCGTGATGTCGGTATGAATTATATCATACAGCGTGTCTCCATTACTTTGATGATTATTTGCTCAACGACAAACAAGTCTGTCGGTTCCAGAAAGAAAAAATATTATTTGGATACTCAATTTATTGGCTATAAACTGCTACTTGATGCATAGAATTTCAAAACATTCATAAGAACGAGCTAACACAAATTCCACTAATAACATGCCAAAAATACTAAGTAGTGAACTACTTCGAAAAATCCGATTTCATTTATTTTATGTGTAAATCAGAAGCTGGTTGATATACCTATATGCCATTTCAAATTCAAATTAGATAATAATATTTACATTTGAAAACAGTCATTTAACAACCAGTATTTTATTTTAGATTTTTGTAAAATAGGGAAATTAAGGTTTTGGTAAATTGATGGGATGAATAGTATTAGCGACAGAAAATCATGGTTAAATTGAAAGGGGAATATTCTCATGGGAGATCCATCTTTATACTGGTACTTTTTGTATTTAAATGGAGAAAACCAAAACCTCCATGAAAAATGAGAAATAATACTTTCTATGTTTTGTACCACTTGATAAAGGAAGCTGAATTACCATAAAAAATGTAAATTCAATGGACTTATAGACCTGGTACATACACGACCAAGCTTATATATCTAAAAATATGAGCCCAACTAGATAAACCTTCGGGAAAAATCGAACGATGAAGTCTGAACAACTCTATCACCGAGTTGGAGCCCATTCAGCAAACTATCGAACAAAAGCCACATAGTTCACTTAGGTTCTGTGACAATTAATTGACGTATTCAGTCTCATTCAACAGTTTTGTAGGTATTGGCTCAACGAAGTAACTAACCTTTGCTTTCCTTAGGTCGAGTAAACAAAAGGTGGAAGCAGAGCCCTGCCATGATGATGTCTTCGAGACCTTAGTCTGCCATAACCGCGTGAATGGCACCAGGTACATGGCCTGTTGCGGGACGCCTTAGATCTTTATCAATCTATTGACATAACGCAGCCCTAAGAGTCTTCGATACTTCCGCAGTATTGAATAAATTCTGTTGTGGGAAATTAGAAGTGCTGAATCAATCGAAACTCTTCATTCCCCACCCTCAGACTGATATAAGCGAATGAACCTGATGCATCCCTTCTGGATCATTAAAGTAAGATGGTAGATATTCATTATGGAGTTTTTAGCTCGGGGTCAAACAAATATTGTCCAAAAGTAGAAGGAAAAACGGATAAAACATTCAACTCAGAACTCTGCAGATATCCAAAGCACTCTGTTGGGGTGATTGTTCTGATTATTGAAGTTCTGACGGTGGAATGCTACACTCTCTACTCTCAAATCTCAAGATCCTTCCCGCTGTACGCGCGAAGACAGAAATCTTTGACGAACAAATAGAGAAGGATGCCATTCTAGGCTCATTGCGCCTGTTTGGGACACACGATTCTCACGCCCAAAGATCACCTACCTCACGTTGTGAGGAGTGGTCAATAGCTGATATTTCTGGTGTACAGTCGGAATGTTTCGCGTTCCGAAGAAAGTACTCGACTAGCGAAACTCTCAAAAAAAAATAACCATAATATTTATTAACAAACAAACAATAAGTGCATGTATGTCAAAAGCATATTGTAATACTAGGTTCAAAGTACTATTTTTTAACAGAAATTTCAATAAATACCAATGAAAATACCTCACGTAGATGATTGAAAAATATTAAAGAGAACTTGTATTGTTTAAATTTCGTTAGAAACAAAGGTTCAACCATACTTCAGTAAAGAGGGTCCTCATGACCAGCTGGCCCCATATTTGTTCTTCAGTTTCTGTTACAGACTATGAACGACAGTCTTCTTATTATACACAAAATATTGTTTGTGAATATCACAAAATAACGTGTACAAATATTTCTCGGGAGAGTAACATTTACATTTAGCGGAAAACTTATTGATGGCATTTCAAAGTTAAATATCTTCAAAACGATAAGACCTATTTTCAAAAACAAAACATTATCGTGTATCAACGACATGTTGGAAAAAACGAAAAATTCAATATATTGCTTTGCTGACGACAGCATGCTTGTTTCTTTCAGATTCCAGGACATCGGCTGCGGATCCACATCTTCACCGGCAGGAGGAGGTTGCATATCTCAATGAGGATCTAGAAGGGATTTCGAAATGGGGAACGACACTGCGTTAATGTTTTGTTCGTTTTTGTTCGTTGAAAGTTATTTTCGTAGCATTCATGCCTTGCGGTTAGTTTCCGGTGGCTCACCCTGTATTATGAGTTCAGTCTTTTCAACAAACACTGCTTGAAACAGATACTCCTATGAATAGTTTTCTGTACGGTGATGGAATGAATGAACAAGTGAAATCCTGGTGAATCAAGAGTCGAAAACATAATAATTAATGAATGGGTCTGGCTCGGAATAAGTTAGAATCGTGAATGGGTTAGTAGAATTCCGCGAGTACAACTCAGGCACCCACGCGGCCGTCTAAGTGGTGATATTGACTTGCACCATGCGGTTGCGGAAGTCGAAAAGTTGCAAACAAAATTCGTATTTCCGTTTAATCTGTTGCTCGGCGATGAGAGACAAGAAAGAAATACGTCTATACGTTCTTGTTGACACACGGTTTTGAGCTACGGTGAAACAATATAAAATTAATTACTTAATTCGTATCATATAAAAATCTCGATAAAAAAGACTAATGTCAGATAGACACATTGTAGCAAAACAAGTAGGTAATACAGATTTTTTCAAATATACAAATCACATAAATTTATACCACAAATAACATTACCTAATGTAACAATTCATGAAATGACGACTTGTATAATTTATATAAATAATAATAGTCCTTATGTCAGAATATCGCCCTAATTCCGCTCCTGAAAATAATCAAGGAATATATTAAATAAGAAAATAATATAAATCATGAATTTTTATCGATCTTCTTTGGGTATTTGATCTTCCACAATTTGAAAAATATGAAAATTATAATGAGAACTTTATACAAGTGTAGAAGGGGAAAATAGTTTACCCCGATAAGTTACTGCGTAAAAATCAAAGTATTTTTCAAAAAGAAAAATCTTCTATTTATCGTATTTAACAATTTTGCGTATCAAAAAATTGCTAAGAAATAAGACGATACTTATCTTATACATGGTGTAACTGAATAAGTGTAAGACATTTGAGGAGGTGATTCCTCATCGAAAAAAAGATAGGATCTTTCATATAAAAAAACTTCATTGGAGCATCTCTTGTTAAGATACAGTCCTAAATATGTATCTTGGGTATTTTCCCAGCAAAAAATTATTTTTCAAACAGCTACAGAGATACATCGTCATAAATGCAAACTGGATTTATTGTTATTTTGTACTTAGTACATGCATTAAACGATTAAAGGGTAATAAACGAAACTGATTTATTAATAACAAAACACACAACATGAAGAAATCATAGTAAATGTTCAATATGTCTACCTTCAGACATTACGCATGCATCTAGACGTCGGCGAATTGAGCCACGTATTCGCTCAAATATAACTGGAGTATCTCTTATATTACCCTGCACGCATCGATGATGCGGTTTCTTAAGTCATCTACATCGTGAACAGGAGTACAATAAATCAAATGCTGCAAATGGCCCCAAATAGAGAAATCGAGAGGATTGAGATCCAGGGATAGAGCGGGCCAGTTCTGTAGTCCTCCTCAACATATCAACTGATTTGCATATGTTAAATGCTAACGTGCTACTTAACTAAAATGGGCGGGAGCTCCATCATGCATAAAAAATATATCCCTTCTGACGCCCAAACGAATTTCCTCCAGCAGTACTGGATGCACTTCTGTCAAAAATTCAACGTATGCCTCACCATTTGATCGAGGAGGTAGAAAATGAGGCCCAATTAAATCATCCCCAATAATTCCGAGTCACACGTTAAGCGAAAACTGTTCTTGCAAATTGCAAAATTCAAGTCGGTTCGGAAAGTCTCGCGGTAACAGTGCCTGTACTCGTTGTAGATGGTAAGGGTATAAGAGTTGTTCCTTTAAAATTCGAAATACCGTCATATGATCTACATTTAGCTGGAAAGCAATCTATCTAGTACTGGTACAAGGTTGTTCTTCAATAAAATTGAATACTGCTTTCTCAAGCTGTGGTGTTCATACTTCTCGATGGCGACCACATGTGTGCGTTCTTTTGTCGAATGAACCATATTCTCGTAATCATTGATGAAGTCGCGGGCAAATATTCTATGTGAAGGATGCTGCCGTTGAGGATACATTTCAGCATATCTTCTAGAAACTTCTAACCCATTCCCCTGTGACTGACCGTAAACGTAATGCATATCAGTCATTTCATCATTTGTGTATGCCACCTTAATAAGAAGTGAATTATTAAAGTAACAAATTAATAACAGAACAACAACACACAATTAGTATTAATTCAATTTCGAAAATTCACAAACTGACAGCGTCATACCAATTTAATTGTCACTATCGCTAATAGCGA
>WOGP01007499.1:0-11717 GCA_015342065.1 Leptinotarsa undecemlineata
CATGTGACAACAGTCCCAGGAACCTTCACACTGCCCTCGAAGAGGTTCGAACATATACACATAGATATAATTGTCATGCCCAGTTCTGAAGGATATAGGTATTGCCTAACATGTGTGGACCGCTTTTCTCGCTGGCCAGAATCTATTCCAATGGAAAATCAAGAAGCTACAACAGTTGCTCGTGCATTGTTGCATAAAATTATTATTTCTCAACAAAACCCGAAAAAGGTCGTTGAAAAAACTGATTTTCCTCCACAAAAAATGACATTTGTTGAATATCTTTTTAATATTTTAAAGATTCTTTCACGGATTTTAAATCAATTTATATCATATTAGACAATGGAAGTTCCAACGAATAAGATACGTGCAACCTTGATAACCAGGAGCATCGAAGAAAGGTTGGAGATTTGTCTCTCTTCTAAAGATACTTTCACGGGAAGTGTTCTAATGAATTGGCACATTTGATTCCACCAAGGCGGTACATACCAGAAATATGCGACGGACTGTGACTGCTCATTGTTTTGAGGTTCAACTCAGTACACCTCGAATCTTACTGTTTAAGAACTCTTCCATCAGGAGAACTGCGTTTATATGGAATAAACTTCCTGAGAACGTTTTGCCAAATGCATTTAATCCACAGCGCTATTTTCGGACAGGCACCGCTCTGAGAGCGCCTTAAAGATTTTCCTGTAGTGCTTGTGTTTTTTCCTTGAAAAAAAATAATGGAGGTATCAGTATAAAAACGTCCTGTATATATAAAAATAACATTCCATGATTTTGAATTGATTGCTTTTTGCAGTCACAAGTAAGCCAGGCCAACACAAATATACGTATCAGTTCTTACTAATCTGGCCAAATTTGGATGAAACTGGTGTTCTGCCACGAAGTAAATGTAGGTCATAGAAAAAGGAATGGTCACAATCCGGCAAACAGTTTGAGGGAAATACGTGGACAAACATGACTACATGCCTCTTTTGTGCATTTGTTTGAAAATCGTTCAGAGTTCCATTGATATTACATACATACATGTCGGTAATAAAAAATTTCGATTGAAGAGAATCATTCATAACTACTCGAGCAAAGCTGTTGACCTGCATGATGGAGACAAACAGGATTTCTGACACTCAATTTGACTATATAAGCTTCATCTTTGAGGTGACACCACTCTATTAACATCTTTATAACGGTAAGTGATGGAAGGTACGTTAAATTAACCAAAAGTGACACGTCTGCAGTGAACAAGCTCATCTCTCCCTAGGCGTAAACGAATGATTTATTAAAGTCAAGTGACAGTGCTATATACATATCGATTTCATTCATTCTATTCGAAACGGCAATAATGGGTGGAGACGAAATGCACTGACGGAAAATATATAAAAATATGTGTTTGCTCTCGTTGAAAAATTGTCCCTGATATACAAAGTCAATGAAATATAAAGATATACATATTTGTAAAAGGAATTTCAAAAACATATTTATGTTCACTCTGTATCATGTAGTAGTATGATTCGAAATTCTGAAAAAAATAAAAAACAAACTTAAGTCAAAAATTGTGTGGAACACACATCTGAATAAAAAATGTACCGATCTGAAAAAAATATTTTTTTACGAATATAAAATAATAATTTTTATTCTAAAATTGAAATTGTTTTCTGAATAAAAGAAAATCAAGTAGATATCTTTCATGAGAAACCCTACACACCGTATGGTGTAGTTAGTATACAAGAATTGATATGAAATTTCACTTACAACAATCACTTGTTTCACAGCCTACTTCAGTGTAATAAGCCATGATGATAAAGAAAGGGCCTGTCCGAGACTCGCTCTGGACGTCCGTCCGAGCACATCAACAACCGATGAAAATGTTGAGAAAGTAAAGAAAATTGCTATGGGGAATCGTTGAATCACTATTAGAAAAGTTGCTGAGGGTGTCGGCATATCGGTTGGCAGGAATTATTGAATGACGTCAACAGCGATCCAGACTAGTAGCAAACCATAAGTACATACATAGGTATAAGTCCAGTCGTCCCAACGGAGAGCCAAGACCAAAAAAGCACGCCAAGTTTGATCAAACGTCAAAGTTTTGCTCACTTCTTTCTTAGATTAGCGTGGCGTAGTGCATCATGAGTCCTTGCCACATAGTCATACGGTCAATAAGAAGTATTATCTTGAAGTAATGTGCCGCTTTTGGAAAGAAAAAGTCCGGTATTGTGGAAAAGTAATTCATGGATTCTGTATCACGATAAGATTCGATTAGATTGTCAGGGAGCTGGCCTATGGCCTGAATCACTCACTGCGACCTTTTTAGATCTATTGTGATGCTCCTTGGTTGTTAGAGCTCATTGTCTAACTTGATTTCTGATGAGACTCCATAGCCTTGACACAGAACCCTCCATATAGCTGGCAGCCTCAGGTTTCTCTTCTTGCGTGTCTCAGGCGTGCTATTGCTTCGCATTCACAGATCACATGCAGTTCGGTTTCTTCCTCTTCTTGTCAGAACCTGATTGGGTTTCTTCTATCAGACCCTTGTTTCTCATATGTTTCCTGCGTCGGCTATGTCCCGTTAGTAGACCCACTCTTTCACCTGTCTCATTCTTGGGGGCTTATTCCACAAATATATCGATTCGGCTTGCATCCATGAGTTTATGGATGTTTTTATATATGCTTTCGCTACCCCGCAGAAGGGTTCTGGGCCGCCTTCACGGGCTAGAACACCGGCCTCCTCATGGCCCTCATCACCCTTATGTCTGGGTACCCAAGCTAAAGTCACCCTATTTTGGGTACTTAGCTCCTTGAATGCGCTCAATCAACTTCTCACCAGTATTGAGAAGACTTAAAATGAGCTGAGCGCACTTCCGTCTGGCTGTCGGAGAAAATGGCAATAGTTTTATTTGTGACCTTCTACCTGTTTATTTCCTCTATACAGTGTTCGATAGCCACTACTCCTGTCTGGAATACAGTTGCATTATGTCCGAAGCTGAGTGCGATTCTTGTCTTTCCTCTGCCTCCGTATATACCGACTCCCACTCCTTCTTTGGTCTTTGAGCCATATGTATAGTAGTTTCTTCCAGTTTTACCGGTGAACCGTTTTGCCAGTCCTTTGAACTTGGTATGATGATTTTGAAATCTTTTTGAAAGTTGTACTACGGAACTGTGTTATCCACGAACATTCCTAGTATTCGATCTGCCTTCAGTTTATTGTACAGTTTCAAGTATTCTGAACCGTGTGACTGACTGATTAGGGTTTGACCCTGCATTAGCGTGTGTGTCTCCAGTCGAGCTTCTCTCTTTGTATGTAGATGTGTAATAGTAGAAGTCCGAGTAGAACCTCAAGTGCTGCAGTTGGAGTCGTTCTCATGGCTCCTGCGACACATATGCACGTCAGCCTATGTATGTCGCCTAATAGCGTAGCCGTACACGACTGTTTTGTTCTTGTCCACCAATTCATTACACTATATGTTACCATGGGTCTCCCAGGCCCATCCTGGCCATATGTGCTGTTTGTTGGATGTGGAGACTCCACGTGAGTCTGTGATCAGAAGTCACACCTAAGTATTTGACTTCCGTGGCGAAACGGATCTCCACTTAATTGAGTATTGGTGATTTTAATCCTCGCAAAAAAAATAATACATCACCATAATGCACCTGCTCACTCGTCATTGCTTATTCGTACTCTTTTAGATAGAAAAAACACCATAATCGTGCCTCAGCCCCCGTTTTCACCAAATTTGCCCTCCTGCGACTTTTTTCTGTTCCCGATATTGAAGAGACTCATGAAAAGACAGCGTTTTGCGACGAATGAGGAGAATGAAACCAAATCACTGAGAAAGCTCAATGGACCACCAAAAAAGTGCATAGCAAAACTGTTTGGAAGATTAAAAAAACGCTAGCACCAGCATCTGAAGGGGCAAAATAGAAATTTATTAACATTTATTTTTCGAGAAAAATTAAAATTCACCTTATTCTTTCAACAGACAGCGTTTACTCGTACATACGTATTGATGACTCATACATACGGTGCTGATGAGATGACAAGACAAGTGTTCAGTCCCGATACTTCTAAGTACACTTTCGAGGATGATAGCGTTTCATGTGAGTGACATTTCATATAAAAACTGTTTCAGATATCACATTGTATAGCGTTCCTACGAATGACATCTTTTTGAATTTCATAACGAATGTTTGTACTACAAACTGAATGGAAAAAAAGTGTATTTTCGTGTAATTCAATGTTAATATGGAAGTAGTTGTTCTGAAAGGGTTTTTTTTTAGTTTGTATGTAAGTTATTTTTTTCTTAACTTTCCAAGTTTTCCATATGTTTTGTTACAAGATGTAGAAGTAGGAAGTCGAAAAACTTTTTCCCATAAAAGTTTGTTTGCCGTCAGATATTCCTATGAAAAGGATAAGTAATACTTGAAACCCGATCACTTGGAAAGAGAAATTTAGAAACTAATTGAATCGAAATCATCTCAGAATTACCTAAAATGAGATTATGGATACCAACAATAGTTTTTTTAGTTTCTCACTAGTTGGTTTGGTAGAAATAAGTATTCGAAAATTTATTGAGGATTTCCAATCGGTTGTTGATAAAGACTAAGGGTCTCATTATCAAACACCAGCCAATATCGTTTCAACTTCCCATAGATCTCATCAGGGATATTAACATCAGTGATACCTCTGGTGTCATACAGCTTTTTGCTCGCAGAGAAAGCTGCAGAGGAAGACAGAAAGTCATTTCTCATTCAGTAATCCGGCTTTGCACTTCAGTAGTCCGGCTCTGCACTTCTAATATTGAGAAGTTTTCTGTTGATCTCACAGATTGACTTTTTCTTTATAAGAGAATAAAATCATTTATAAGGGCACACCAGAGGTTTTGTATTTGACATAAATGAAACGAATCACGAAATCAATATCGAATATTCTGAAACTTCTTTCAAAATGCTCGGCAAAATGGGATAATATATTGATATCTCACTCTCTCACACATTTCTAGATTAACCGGAGAAACCCTAAAAAAATAATAACATTAAAAGGATATATCTAATCAGTTTTATTGAAATCCTGCTACCATCACATGGGAAAGTGGTTTTTCAGATGCAGAGAATTGTAAACCAGAAACCTTTTAGTGTATTATCGTGTCTTTTGGAGATACTCTCAGTGGGACATGTATAGAAATCAATACTCTCAAATATTCTGAACGATCGTCAGAGTTCTGTAAATTGGAGATCTGGTATTTTCAGGTGCATTTTCATCCGCACTTATTCCTCAGAATATCGTACATAGGTTTCCCGAACAGAAATTTTCATCTCGAATTGAACATTTTCTTCAGGAAAACGATATAACCAAAAATTTATGACTATACACCTAAATAGTAAGGTTATGTTCAAAGACATGACAAAAATAATAAGCAGTAGTCGAAAGTTGTATTCTGAACAGATTTTCCAGCGTATATGAAAATCAGATCTGAAAATGAAGTTGTGAATAGGCATAAACCCAAAAGTCAAGAAACAATCAAAACTCCACAAAGATTGTCTCTAATCCAAAGATATTAAAGAGCCACGCTATTTTCTCGATACATTCGAACAGCCAACTTCTAAATGAACCTCAATTAGAATGCATTTCACTTTATTCGAAATGATATCTCAATGAAAAGCTGGAACAATCATACGATTTGGACAATGTTTATTCAATTTACAATTTTTACAAAACTGGCCTTAAAATTCAAAGTCACAAAAATTCAAGCATCAGTTTTCTCCAAAAAGAAAAATATAGTGGACACCAATATGTCATGGCACAATTATGTTGCTGTAATGGCAAAGTCTGTTTCTCAAAAGCTTGGAACACTACTTCGAACCAGCAAACTGTACACACCTCAGCAACTTTTGATGCTTTATTAAGCTCAGATCAAACCTTCTTTGGAGTATTGTTCTCATGTATGGAGCTCCGCTCTGAGCATACCCTGAAGCTACTGAATTCCATCCAGAAAAAAAACATCCGCCAGATTGAAGACGTGAACATCACTTGCAACCTTGATAGTCTGGAATATCGAAGAAGTGTTCAAGTGACTTTCTTGATTCCACATTTGATTCCACCAGAAATACGCGATGGACTGTGGCTGCTCATTGTTTTGAGCTTCAACTCAGTACACCTTGAACTACATTGTTCAAGAACTCTTTCATTTGAATAAATGCGTTTACATGGAATGAACTTCCTGATAACATGTTTTCAAATGGATTCAATCTCCAGCGATTCAAATCTAATGTGAATCACTAATTTCGCACAGGCACCGATCTTAGAGCGCTTGTGCTTGTGTTGAATGATGGAAAAATTCTCAAAACGTCTATGTCAAATTCAGAACATAAAATTTGGAAATCACGGGATTTATAAATAGAAAATTCCAGCAATGACCCGAATGAAGCAGAAGTGGAAATATCATAAAAATTATTTTTAAAAAGTTGGAGAAGGCGATATCTCATCTGCTATTATATACTCTCCGCTATACTTTGCTATATTCTCGTTGATTATGACAATGATATTTTATCGAAGCTTCTGGGGGATTGAAGCTCCGGAGGGATCTGAAGCGGTCGCCCATGTAACACGCCGAAATGCCCGTCAACATCCAAATTCGTTATCGAAAATTTTTCTCAAGTTGGATTTTAAAAACGCATTCAACATGATCGACAAAAATTTTATGTTACAACGGACAAAACAGGGTTTTCCAGACCTATACCCTTTTATAGGTGTTGTTTTCAGCAAGGCTATCCTTCAGAATCTGTACAATTCTGTCTGACGATGAAAGAGCCAATTAGAAAAGTGAATTCAGAATTTAAACTATAGGTATCTGCATGACAGATGTATTGGAAATTATATTGATATTGTGCTGAAAGATTTTGAGATAATCATTAACACTTATAAACACATTGAATCATAGCAAAGGGATACTATCCGCATAGCTGCTGGTTACTCTCAGGCAAACTTATATTCTGATAGTTCCTGTATATACATTAACATCTCTGTCAAACGGATATCATGTTATTTCTATAAAAATATTTAATAAACTTCCAACATTCATTAAGAAAATTTAAAATTCCATTAATTTCAAAAATAGCGGTAAAAATATTCTCTACAAAAATACCTTTCATTCACTTGATGAATATTTTCAAACTGATCTGGCTGCTTGACATCACGATTGTTTGCTTGTTACTATTCTACTGTTTATACTATGTTTTTTAAATTGTTTTATATAATTTCACTATTCTACTATTGGTTTAATTTTTTTTATATGTATGTTCAATTTTTTATCACTTGATATTTTTCAACTCCGAATTTGACTCTGTATATGACGATTTCCATGCTTGTAAAAAAGTCTCAGGAAAAATAAAGTATTGTGTTGTGTTGTATTGGTCTTGAACTTAGCTTCGATGAATGTAAATTAATTTTCGATTCAAGTCTTGAATTAGATTCTCTTGCAGATATTATAGAAGTTAAACTAGGTATAAAAATTATTATAAAATATAAATGGGAACTACTTGGTCCCTCTCTTGTAAAAGTTTGCGGAACCAAACAGATTGCCTTCACCTGATTTCCAACCGTTTATTTGATTTACCAACGCACACTTTCTTCTTCTCATTGAAAAATTGCTGGAAAAATTCAAATATACCTTATAAAATTTGATGATCACACAAGTAACATAATTGGAATTGCTTCAGGTACTGATATTTTCTGGTATCAAGCAACACCAGCAGAGAATCGCGGAGGGTTAGGTCTGCGCTCAGCATCATCGCTGACTTTACCAGCATTTATATCTTCCATCAATAATATTTTGCAACTGATAAAAATGATACTTCCAGCCTCCTTTACTAATATAATAAATGAAGGAGATCCTCCGAATTTGTATTTTTTTCCAAAGTGCCAATGAAGTGGCACGTATTTTCTAATCTTTCACGTCTAAATGTTTTTTGGTTATAATTATTGAGGTAGTCGTCTCACACATGAAATTGGGAGTGGTAGCCTACATTTTTCAGTATATTATGGCCATAATAAAAAGTTATATGGTATTTTTTTTTCAAATTGAAGTTTCATTCATTTTTTTATATGCTGAACTTTCACAAACTTGCTTCTGTTCTACGTGAGAATTGGTCGTCAAAGAAGCAATTACAATCTGCGATGAATGCTGTTCAGAATTATAATATTTCTGTTCGAAAGAAATCTTCTACATATAGTTTTCCTCGAAATATATTGGAAAGGAGACTCAAGTGTAAAATTGATAAAAAGGGGAATATGGGAGAAAGTTCTGTGGTAGTATGTATCTCTGATTTACCTCGCAGCTCTTTCCTGGAAATCTGATTCTTGGTAACAATAGACCTCCCATCTTCGAGGGCGCCAAATGACCAAAAAAGAATGATTGGGAGGTCGTCAAGAAGGTTATCACAGCACCGGCAGTTAATGGACTATTAAGTCGTTTCAGCCCTTCAAATCTCATAGAGAGGATGGTATATTTCTAGCTCTTCTTCAAAACGGACTGGAAATAATTTTACCTATTCTCATAAAACTGTATAGAGCTAGTCTGGCGTGGAATTATATACCATCCAGTTGTTTGGCAGCAAGGGTGGTATATATACTCAAAGTGGGTCGGAAAGTTCCACACTCTAAATCAGTACGACCAATCAGCCTTACATACTTCCAGTTGAAAAGTCTTCAGAGGATATCGGACAGACACATCAGGAGGGTGGCATTACATGCATCCCCCCTGAATAACCACCAGCATACTTATCAAACTGGCACATCGACAGATTAAGCATTAAACAACCTTGTGGAGAAAATCCCCAATCGTTTGACAACAAGGATATTGCGGTTGCTGCATTTCTCGGTATTGAAGGAGCATTTGACAATGCACTACACTAAAGGATCGTCTATGACTAGAAAACGTATAGAATCGACCATAACTGAATGTATCTATGCCATGCTGGTGAAAAGAGTACTACGACTCTTCAAGGCAAGGCCATTAGATTCAGAGTCACTAGGGACTGCCCTCAAGGTGAGGTACTTTCTCCCCTGCTGTGGTTGATCCTGATGGATAGTCTGCTTGATGCCTTCGACAGAAGAAAAGTAGATCTGCAAGCTTGTACAGATGACCTTGTCATCTTGGCAAGGTCCACGTCGGGAAGGGTAGCTTGTAATATCCTCCAAAGCACGTTGGACGTTGTTCACAGTTGGTGCCTGAGGGAGCAGATGTCTGTCAACCCCAGCAAAACTGGGATGATCCCCTTCAACAGGTGGAGAAAATTGGACAATCTAACGTCCTTAATGGTGAGGTCATTCCATTTGGAACGGCGGTGAAATATCTTGGCATTTTCCTTGATGAAAAACTCACCTGGAGCGCTCACTTGGAAAAAGTCGAAGGATTTGTGGTAAAACTTAGGGTTTGAGTCCCAAATAAATCCATTTGATTTATGTGATGAATGTCAGACCAATGATCACTTACGGTGCAATTGCCTGGTGGTCGAAGGCTGTACAGAAAACGGCACAGGGAAACTCTCTGGCAGTGGTGCCATCAGTACTATACCGTCAGCGGCCATGGATATCCTTCTAGATCTACCTCCTCGGGAGGAGGAAATATTGAGTTGTTGGTTCATAGATGGATATCTGTACAGGTGCAGTCGCAGACTCAGGACAGAGATATCAACCGGCCTAGGAACTTATGCGACTGTATTTCAAGTGGATTGTTTCTGGCCTGGATTCCTGGCAATACTGGCCTGGAAGGCAATGAAGCTGCTGACTCCCCTGAAAAGGAGGGTGATGCAAGCAGCTTCATCGGACTGTCATTGGCATCGCTTTAGGCTTTGCCAAACAAACATTGAACACCTGGATGGAAGGAAGATTTATGGGCAAAATATTCCAGGTTTGGCTCACCCCAAGACTCTCATTCACCTTTCGAAGCCCGATTCCAAACATTTGTTGGACTACAGTAGGGATGGGCTACGATGTCTAGCAGGTCTTCTTACAGGTCACTGCCATGTGAATCATCATAAATGCAGAGACTCGGACTATCGGAAGACAGTGTGTGTCGCCTTTGTTTGGAAAATGATGACACAGCAGAGCACATACTTTGTGCCTGCCCCGCTAGGGACCAAATCAGGTTTTTAGAGTTCGGCAGAGCCGTACTCTTTCCATCTGACCTGAAAGACCACTCCTGAAAGACCACTCACCATACAAACTAATCGGCTTCGTTGAGAAACTGGGTTTATTTGATCATGTGTGAATATGTGTTAGCCACAATAAACCCTCACGGGTTACGGTGGAGAGTCGAATAGACCCACTCACTTTGGACCTAACATGGCTTGAAATCTTTTGATTTTTTAATTCTTTTTTCATTTCAATTGTTCAATTATCAATATTTTGCCTAATTTTTTGTTTCATTGTAATTTTATCAAGGTTTTTTTGTTTGGTATATTTGTTATTTTCAGCTATTCATTTCAATTTTCAATTTAATCGGTTACTAGATAGTGGAAGTCCGAACTAGTGACATTCACTATGAAACATTGTCAACCACCTTCAAACAAATCTCTATACTGTTTTAATTAAAAAATTATAATAACACATTCGCAATTGGCAAGAAAAATAAATTGAAATTGAAGTTTCAATCAGGAGGGTTTTAATAGTTTGATGGAAAAGTAGGGGTAGTATTTAAACACAAAACAATCCATACTTGAGCATTCAGAAAAAAGTTGTGAAAGTTGTTGTTGGAAAATCTGTCTAGTTTCAAGAATCGAAAGAAATTTCATCAAAAATGTATCAATCGATAAAAAATTCGAGATAGAGGCTAGTTTTCAACAAAGAAGTAATAAATTTATACTGTTTCAGTAATGTACTTTGTACTCATTTCCAATCAATAGATTGATGGATTCGATGTATCACCTCCCATTCTGGAAATCCATTATCTTTATCGTTGATTTTATTGTGCTAATATGTCTCTGGAATGTACTGTTTTCTGTACGTTCTTGTTGTCATTGGCAGATATAGAATGTCATCATATACAACTGGATTCTCATCATAAATGTTTTAGTTTCTGAAGATTGGATGTGCTTTTATAGTCGAGAGGCCAAAGAAACGACAATAATTAAATCTGGAAATTAATCACTACGTTGCGTTGTTGGTAGACACAATGGGTGGTGTGATTGAGTATAGTACAGAGATTATAGTTGAAAATTCTGAAGGTTTGAGTAATGCCAGATTTCCATTTATCTCGATTTCTTGGGTTACCTTAAAAATAAATTCGCTTACATCAATCAAAAATTGATTGGTTCCTTTCTTTGGAAGATTTCTTCGTCCCTTTTTTTCAAGATGGAGTAGTAGAAAGTAAAAAACTTTCTTTCCCAAAAATTAATCACTCCTAAAAATATAACTCCTTCAATTAAAATAAGATTCCTCTTGGCTGGGATTGAATCAAATAGGTGAATGCATGTCATTACGATGTCATCGATGACATAAGGAGATCAAGCTTATTTCGTGACATTAAAAAATCTCAACTCATGAATGAATTATGTGAATTTTCTAAAATATTATCCAATTTGGTACTTAAGAGCCTTGGGGCAAGTGTCTTAAGGCGAAACATCGATGTATACCAGTGAGGATGACAGTGTTCCATGTAAGTGCAATTTGTTACCATTCATTTAAAGTAGAACTCATGTGAATGATATCTGATTTTTATTCCACA
>WOGP01007500.1:0-11717 GCA_015342065.1 Leptinotarsa undecemlineata
CACAAATAAAGCTTGAATTCATGAACTTGGGGGCAAGTAAGTTAAAACGTATAAATAATATCTCTCGAATTTGATACCAAATATTATTGAGCACTGTTATATATTACTTAATCGCTTTTGAACAATAATTTATTGAAATCCAAATGTAATGTCTTGACAATATGTATCAGTGTTATCAGTAATTACTATTCACCAAATAATATCGAATAAAACAATGTAATACTGGCAGAAATGAAAATCTGGCTATATTCATCAATAAGATTGAGTAGAACTGATTGGTAATAAAAGCAAAATATTGAATGGATTATAATATAAAATAATTTTTTTTATTTATCATTTCTGTATAACTTGATATATGAATGTAATGTTACGAACCTGGATTCCAAGAACAAATAATTCATAATCACGTAGATACAAACTTTGTGCCATATGATTAGAAAAGTTATTAACGGTATTCTAGAAAATTCCAAACTTTTCACTTACAAAAAAACATTACTGGAGAATCGATAGTACACAATAGTTTACCTTGTTTGATAATTTATTGTATTGCATGTTTTGGAAATGAAAATGTCAGAATATGTGTCAAAGTGTCTTTTTCAGAAGTAAAAAAATTGGATAACAGAAAAATGTGAAATTTTTCAAGGAACCCAGAAACGTAATAGCATATAAAAAATATATTACTGCTCTATTAGTGAAAAAGCCTTTAAATTATGCTATGATAAAATGTAAAAAGTGCATGTGTTGATATTTTGTTTTACTCTGAAAAAGTAATGTCAATGGTATTATTGAATCACTCTCCAGAATTAACAACTAGTTATTAAGAATTGAATGTGAAAGAAAAGTGGATCAACCAAAATTTGAAAATATTAGATTTTATTAATGAAAATACTACCTTTGACTCGCTTAACCATACCCATTTTTTCATGACTCATCTGGAGACAGTTATTTATTTACACCTATTTTGCAGTATATCAGCTTCAAAGTAAGTTGACGAAATCTGAGGATGATTTAAAGCAGGCAACCAGCCAGACTGATGGAAAGGTAGACAAATCGCTTGTGAAGAACTTAATTATTGGATTTGTGACTTCGAATAATAATTTGAACAAAGATCAGCTTCAAATTTTGAAAATTATAGCTACAGTTTTGGATTTCAACCAACAGGACCATGATAAAGTCAACTTGAGCAAACCACAGCACGGCTCTTGGTTGAGCTCGCTTCTGGGTCCCCAACATGGAAATCCTAATAAAAAATTAGAAGAGTCGCTTTCACAAGCATTTGTGAAATTTTTGGAGAATGAGTCCAAACCTAGGGTTGTTCCAAGCTTGCTCACCTCTAATGTTTCTGAAGCAACAAAACCAACTAGTAGCAAATCGACGACGCCTCGACAAACACCTATAGTTTTAAGTGAAGTAGTTTTACCAACTTTTGCAGATTTTGCACAAAATCGAAATTCCAGCTCTATTTTAAAGGATGTTTTGAAGGATAGTAGTTGATACTGAAGATAATGTATTTTAAAGATGTAAATTTTATTTTTACTATTTATTAAAAGTGGTGTTGATATTCTTGAATTTTCTCTTTTTGTAAATAATATCTAAGATTGTGTATTCCAAATATTAAAGCATTTATTTACATGAACAACTTTTTTTTTCATAAAATTGTTTTTTATTGATGAGTTTCTGAATAGCAGTGTATCTATAATTTGTAGTAACCACAGATGAAAAGTAAAGCAAGCATCTAGAAATGTTTCATATTAGAAATATCGACACTTAAAATGTCATATTGAGTTTCAAAGATTGATCTGATAACGTGGTTGTTGTGAAGTGTTGAAATAATATGACAATTATCAAAATCTCTATTTTGATAATCTATTTGGTTCTTTTTTGCTATTCAGAATCTTAAAAATGAATCCAAGTCAATAGAGATCATGCATGTGTATTCAAAAGTTAATGTGAAAGTCCCATTTCATAGATGATTTGTAGGTATTCATTACTTTTTGACCATTAACTGAAAATTAGAATATTATTAGAAGAGATTAGTTTTTTTAAAAAAAGCTTTTCGGCTTTCTACTTTTCAATCATTGGACAAAAATGATAGGGAAAACTCCCCAAAAAAAATGAAAGAAAATAATTGCAAATAATTTTTATACACTCATTGAAAAAGTGACATTTCAGACCTTTGTCCTTTCCGTTTTCAATACCTATTTACTTTCATTAAAATTCAAAGAAAAAGTGGGAAATGATCTGAGGACATACTAGTGGTTCAACACTGGGGATGATGCTAGAGAATTGAATTTCTCATTTATGTACTTGTTTCCTGACAAAATAGTATATCCACCAGAGATCTAATCATTAGACAAGCATAAGATATTTTCAAATCAAAAGATCACCTTTTCAAAACGTTAAGTCAATATATAATTTCAAAGAAAACTATTAAAATTTCTGAAATTGTTTGAGATATCAAAAATAATTGAAATGGTAATCTCTCCCAACCATCAAATACAGTTCAAAGGTTTAACAAAAAACAACCGCTTCTCTGGCTAATATCACCATATCCAATGAATCATATCATATCAAACAAATTATCGAGCATGTGATAAAAGCCAGTTCTTGGTGTCTTGCTTGACTTTCGACTTAGAAGGAGATGGATCAACTACTCTCGAATAAAAGTTCAGCAGCAGATGTGATCGTCTTAAACAGGGTATCACAACGCTTCACTTTTGTCTTCGTATGATCTACTTTGCTCTGAAAAGTAGCCAATACTTTGAAACTAGTATGAAAGTGACCATCCAATGATTATGATAATCGTAGTTCACTGAACAAAATCACAATTATCCACAACTGGTTATCGACCAAGGTCCTTCCTCCCTTTTCAATAAATTAAAAAATAAATTAAATTAAAAAATAAAAAAAATAATAAATTAAAAAAAAAAGAATGCCGATTCTAACAATGATTATATTATCAAAATACAAATAGTAAACAGTAAGTGTTGCATCTGCAGATGCGAGTTTGAACGATTGGCACAGTGAATATGAAGCCTTACTCCACCGAATAAAGAGAAATCAATGTTAATGTGTAGAAGTTTTTATGCAAATTCGAAAAGGGGAAAGATATAAAGGGTGTTTCTTGAACATGCGGCAAAAAATTCAAGGACTAATAACAATTTATTTCCAAAAATTACATGTAATGTTTCTTAATCTACAAGAACTGTTGAAAATAACTACCCCTCGTTCGTATGCAAGAATCCAATTTTCTCTTCATCAACTCCCGAATTCTTTCAAAAACACCAGGATCGTTTCTGATTGCGTTACACCCAGCAATTATCCGATTTTTTAAATCTTACACTGGAGTAGTATAAACAAATGACTATATGTGGCCCCACAGGAAATAATCTAGGGGGTTTAATTCCGATGATCGAGCAGGCCATAAGTGAGATCCACCTCGACCAATCCAGCGATCTCCGTATGTTACTGTTAAAAACTCTCGAGCCAATATGCTTAAATGCACTGGTGCACCATCGTTCATAAACCACATTGCATTTCTTGTAACCAATGGTACATCCTCCAGAAACTGAGGTAGCGTTTGTTAGATTTATTATTACTTGGTAGGTCAAAATTTTTTACGCCCCGTATCTTCGAAACAAAGCGCCCTATCAAAAATCATCAAAGGACAAAATATCCTTAGAATGGTCCAAAAAATAGTCCCTTATTTTATGCCGCATGTTTAATAAACACTCTGTATATTTATGCTCTGTATTTATTGAAATATTTTGAAAGTATCACTCCTTCAATCCAAACCTTGTCGCCGGCTATGGTTAAAAATAACATTTATTGTTGGCTAACCTCACTATTATTTTCATTACAAGCAATTGAAATACAATTATTACGTTCATGATTTAACAAGACGGTTTATCAATTTCATTCTAGTTCAGTTTATTTGCAAATATCCAATAATAATTTAATAATGTACATCTGTTCAATCTCTTGAAAGAATCAACATAGGGTTTTTTAATATTTTTTTCATAAGTGCAATTGGTAGCAATGTTTGAAATATGTCTGCCATCAGAGCATTTGCTGTCAAAGTCAAATTCACGTAAACATTTTATTTTATTTTAAAACTAGAATACGAACAATGTGAGCAAACAAATTGAATAAAATGGCTCAAGGGGTATTGAGCTCGGATATTTCCAGAAGAAATCCACAGGATGATTACGAATTAATTCAGAGAATAGGGAGTGGAACTTATGGAGATGTGTATAAGGTAATCAAAATTATTTATTTGAATGAACTCTTTTATAAAAGTTCTTTTTTTAGGCGAAAAGGCTTTCAACAAATGATTTAGCTGCAATAAAAGTCATCAAGCTAGAACCTGGTGAGTTATAAATTTAAACTAAACATATGGTTTTGGAAGTTATTTTGTTATTTAGGAGATGACTTTGCCATTATCCAGCAAGAAATTCTCATGATGAGAGACTGTAGACACCCTAATATAATAGCTTATTACGGTAGTTATTTAAGAAGAGATAAGTTATGGATTTGTATGGAATACTGTGGAGGAGGTTCACTTCAGGATATATATCACAGTGAGTTTGTATTTTTGTTTGAAATATTTTCAAACCAGCCAATCATTTGAAAAAAAATGTTCTTTTCAATGTTTCACACTAGGTTCCATCATACTTACGTATTTTTGTCTACTGATCACAAACCTGAAGTTCACAATTTGCACTCCTATCTACTGAGATATGACCACCCAAAAGTTGAAAAATTGATTATATTCACTTGCAACTTCATTTATTTTCCATTACCAAACGTTTTAATTCCTGAAATAGTTCATTTTAATTCACTTCTGATTTGTGATTAGCAGATGAAGATATGTGATACTAAGAACTGGTGTGAGACTTTGAAACAAATATTTACCATTTTTTGCAGTTACAGGTCCTCTTGTAGAAAATCAAATAGCATACATGTGCCGAGAGACATTGCATGGATTGCAGTATCTTCACAACATGGGTAAAATGCATAGAGACATTAAAGGAGCCAATATTCTGTTAACAGAATGTGGTGATGTAAAGCTTGCAGATTTTGGAGTGTCTGCTCAAATAACAGCAACAATCAATAAACGAAAATCTTTTATTGGGACTCCATATTGGATGGCACCTGAAGTATAAACTGAAATTTTATGTTTTTGTGTTTCTCAACTTTTTTACTTTTCAGGTTGCTGCAGTTGAACGTAAAGGTGGATATAATCAGTTGTGTGATATATGGGCTACTGGAATTACTGCCATAGAACTAGCTGAGCTTCAGCCACCAATGTTCGACTTGCATCCTATGAGAGCATTGTTCCTCATGTCCAAGAGTGGATTCAAACCTCCAACGTTGAAAGACAAAGAGAGGTGGTAAGTAACGTATTTTGGTTTTGCCTTTTATAATTTCATGATTTTTTTGTAATCGATAAAAGTGTGGTTTTTATAATCTATTTCAACTTATTTGAAAGTGTACTTTTGGCATCCACTTGAATATTATGAAATTCACCAATTAATTAGAGTACCTGTCAAGTGGTTTTATAGAAATCTTAGATAAGAATATATTTATCCTGATTTGATATGAAATGTCTAATTGTGTTTTATCGTTATCTGGGTTGAATTGATGGCACCTGCATCATCCGATTCGATTTAACCATAGAAGGATTGATAATAATAATGATAATGATCAGAGTTGCAACACGAATGATAATGATAAATGAACATTTTTTTGGATTTATTCCCATGAATGAAAATAATGTTTTATTGGTTTTTGAAGATGAAGTGAAGCTTGATAATGATGGATAACAAAATTTCACCTAGATTAGGTATTACTAGGCAGTTCACTTTTTGAAGTGAATGCATTTTTCTGAATTCAGGAGTTAGGAAAGAATCTATTCTGAAAAAACTCTCAAAATACTTCTCTTCTAGTATAAAAAGAAAACGTTGCTCAATGAAAGTTAATGAAAACTGAAATATTTACATGGATAACTTTCCAGAGAATGGAAGCTGAACTGGGAAAATTTCATGTCAAGTGAAATTCAACATCCAGTGTACTGTATGAACAAAAACTGTCACTCAATTCGTAAAGATAATGATTTTGACATTTAGATATTTGTCTGTGATTTTGAACATCATCCAACGTGAACTGGAAATTCTGATATTTTTTTATTTTCAAAGTATATAGACAAAATTAATAATAAAAAGTGCTACTGACAAGTTGTATAATTCTATCTGAATTTTATTCAAAAGTAGTAACATTTCTGCTCAAATTTAGTAAATTGCTCTTCACATTTGATTTATTTTCATTTCCATTTTTTGGGAATTTCTTGAATGCCAAGAATGACTTGTGCACTTCATGATACCGTTCCATAGACTTTAGTTCATCGAGATTAGTTAAACAAGTTAACAACAACAGGCATCTAGATGCCTATAAGAGCCTAGAAATGAGTAAACATAACTAATAATATTATGAATAACAGTGGTGGACCAATTCCTAATAGTTTACTAGAGAGCTTGTTGAAATAATATTTTCAATCATCATATTCACCTGACTAGTAGACAAGCCAACATTGTGAAATGAATTTTAAGGTAATTGAGACGGAAGTACCTAGCAGAGGTATCTATGGTATAAATAAGGTCAAAATACATTGCAACAAATATAGGTTTTGCTTTACTTTTCAACACAAGCTCTGTCTGAAAGGTAAAATTAGAACTTCTGTCGAACAATGAAATGTTCTGGTGTGTGGAAAAAGTGTTTTTGTTTGATACAAGTTCTTATAGTAGAATTGCCTAACCCAGAGGTCAAAATTGTTGCTAAAGTACATATGCATAATACATATGACTTCTGAATCATAACTTTGATGACACTTAACACATAATTTTTTGAATATTCAGATTGAATTGTAGTAACTCTTTCGGAATTTCATTCATTATTTGTCTGAAAGTCTTTCTCATCTTCTGTCAAGAAAGCGAAACTATTAATAACGAAGTATTGATTTTGAATTAAAGTAAGTTTGAATTGGTGGTGGAAAGGAAGGGTGAACGTGGTTAACAATTAATTTTGCTGTTTCCATAATATTATGATAGCATTTCACCAGCCTCTTTCTCATTAACCTGATATAGATTGATTAATAATAAATTAAAAACTACACAACAGTAGCAGGCATATAAAAAAAGAGTATACATCTAATGTTCATGATAAAGTAATTATGAATAATCAATAAGTAATCTAATAAGGTGTCATTATTATTTTTCAGGAGCCCAACTTTTCACCATTTTGTGAAAGTGGCTTTAACAAAAAATCCAAAGAAACGACCTACTGCAGAAAAGCTATTGCAGGTGCCTCATCAATTTATCTTGATTATAAAACAAATTATCTTCATATTTTTTTAGCATGCTTTTTTCCAAGGAGATATGCACAGAAGACTGGCCTTAGAATTGCTACAAAAAGTTAATAATCCTTCCCACATGTTTACTGATGAACCAGATGAAGATGGGGTGAGTAATATCATTATTAGTTAACTTCCTTCAAGATCTTTGAGAAGAGTTAGTAATTATTTCGATTTGTTAGAAAAAATCAGTGCTCCAGTAGATTTATGTGGTACCTTTAGTAGTTGTTTTTATAATAGAATATTTGTTTTTAGGCTGTGCCAAATGTACCCCAAAGAATTCCATCTCGACTGACTTCTAGACCAAAGCCGCAGAATGCTGTTCTCTCAAATGTAGACATTGATCGTATAGATGAAGCTAATAATACATTACAAAGGACAGGTACATTCTTTAAAACATTTCAAAAACTTGATATTTCACTGTTCCCTTTCGATCCTAGAACTCCCAGGCGTTACTGTTGAGGATACAACACAACCATGGGATTTGATGGACATCATGAATAATGTGACGAGTGTACATAATTGTGTGGAGCATCAAAATCAAAAATGTGGTATAGGGGCAGCATTCGACTCATTGAATAGAGAAAAGTGAGTATTGTATCAAATCATAAAATGCCACATGTATTATTTAGCTATCATAACTGTCACATTTTTTTTGATATTCATTCCAGGCACATTTGATTAGTAAAAATAATTAGTAGTGAAAAGTTTCAATGAATTGGTCAAGTGAGTTTCAATATTCTAGACTATAATTATATCAACCAGATTTCAATATTATATTTTGTTGTATTATTTTTTCAAAATATAAAATTTTTTATCTGCATTTTCTGTTACAATAATATATCAACTAGATTTTAATATTATATTTTGTTGTAAATAATGTAGATCATTTGAAAATAGTATTATTGATCATGGGCTTGTTTTGCTAATTTTTTTCTTGGGTGGCTTCATGAAAACTCAGCTTATTCTATTTAATTTTTTTCTCAGCTCCGAGAGAAAAGCTATGACTGGATCGCAAATTTTGAAAATGTCTTTGAGGTTAGGTTGGTTTCTTGGAGGATTGTGGTTGTTTTTGCAGTTTTGTACTTTTGTTCAGCTGATTGCATTTTTTTCAGAAGTTTTCATTTTTCTGTGTATTTAGCTGCTTTGAATGAAGACCATAATTGCCGCTAGCTGATATTAACTTTTCCTTAGTAGAAAAGGTTTGACTACGCTATTTATTTTTTATATTACTTTGGGATAGATCCTATGAATGTGTGATATTTTACCTAAGTAGCTTTTGTGTTTATTGATTCTTCTGCTTTTTCATTACCTCCTTCCTTAGGGCCAACAGCCTGTTAATAGCCACTGAAAATTAACTGATTTTCGTTCCTGCAAACCCTCGAAAATTATTTGATACTTTGAGAAATAGTGATACATTGGCTTTATCTAATTTCTTCTTTTCATTGGACTCTTGTGGACTCACACTTGGCAGCCACTCTGCAAAACTCAATATAATTTATAAATAACATTTCATATAGGTCCTCTAATTTGTGAGTTAACAAAAAATGCAAACATTCCTCGATCCTTACCATTAAAAATGGTTTACTTGAGTCTTGGTATCTGTCACTTAGAATATTCATGAATTGTTTGGTCAACTTACTATCATATCCATATTTATACTTCGGAAAAAGTTCAAAATAGATTTTTGGGATATTGTGCTCATGAATTGCAGTTCTCGATTGAAGATCACAATTACTTCAATAGTATGAAGGAGTTGAATTTGGAATCTTTTGAATCTTGTAGTATTATAAATGATATACTTTATTCACAAATTGTATATCATTTTGGAAATGTTACTCATACAAGATGATGGAATGAAGTATTTTAATGAATCGATAATAGCTTATTTATGTATTCTGTCATTTATGTTCATATAAAAAAACGTTTTTGAATAATTCTGCATAGAATGATTTTTCCTCATAGTTTTTCTGTAATCAAACTGTATTCATTTGCATATTTTCTAAGATTTTTATGTATTGTCAGTGGTCAACTCTTTGTTAAGCGCTATTATGAAAATCAGTGAATGGCATTTATCAATTTACCATTTATCAGTTAACAAAAATTATTTTATATCCATCTATATATTTCCACTTTATATGAAACTACGTGTTTGTTGCTGATTTTTAAGTTTAAATTTGGAAACATTACTTGCTAATCGAATATCTATCATGTTAATTTTTTTTATCTCAACAGGTAAATAAATTGTAGAACTAATTGAACTGTTTGAAAAATATTCCTCGCTTCTGGAAACCTTCACTCCTCTCATGATATTTTAAAAGTCGTTAATGGTGTCACTGCCATCGATATCTTTTTCTTTTTGAAAGGAGGATTTTTTCTGTTTCAATAAACAATAGGCTACTTGCATGTTTCGTAATTTTCGTTCAAATCCCAATGAAATTCTTCTATTCATCCTTACAATGAGACGTTCATCACATCACATCTATAATTGGTGCAGACACTGGATATGTTCACGTTATGGCATCAAACAATTCCAAATCTAAAATTTACTCAAAGAAATTTTCATGACACATAACCACCTCGGATTTTGACTCCAAATTTGAGTGTATTCAAAAGTGCATTCAAGCCTGCGAGCTGAAGACTAACGAGGTCTTTACGTTTAAACATCCGATTTCTAGCACGGGCAAGGCTAATATAGTGAACATCAATAGACCCTCAGTTGGGATCGAATCAACGTTCATATAATGGTCACATGAATGAGTTGAACAATCCTCTCACGCTAACCAACGGGCTATCGATAAACAAGGGTTATTTTTGACCATACAAAATATCTGCACGTGTCCTATTGGTATTTGCAACATTTCTTTAGGCCTAAAGTGGTTACAGTATTAGTAGAAACTTCTTTCTATTATTTTTATTTGTTGCTTTTAAGCAGTGCCTAAAAATTTGATGTATGGATTGAGTTTTTACGCTTTATCGTATTTGAGGAACAACTTTTTTAGGTTTTATATCATACATTCTAGAATCTACTTATAGTCAAAACGGTAAACTGAAAGTAAAGTTCTGTTATGTCATTGGAATAAATTATGCAGTTTACTGCTCTGATTAGTTTTGATTGAAAATCTAACAATGATAATATAGATGAAAATAACATTTGGGAGTCAAAAGCTAATATCTTAACACAACAGTTTGTTTTTTTTAAATTTTGTAACCATTACCTGGGACAACCTTTTTTTAATTCGTTGTATGTTATTTAGGAGTCTATTGCAGTACATTGACGAAGAATTAATGATGAGGTAATTTCAAAAATTTTCCATCAGCTAACTAACCTCCCCACTCATCCTGCTTCTTCATTTTTATTTGTTTGCTGAACATTTTATTAACGCTTTCACACAGCTTTTGTTTTGACATTCAAAATGGGAAACGGTCATTTAGGGTAAAAAGGTTGCTTATTTTTTTCACAAGTGGCTCAAATGTTGTTTGATTATTCTAGGGGAGGCTACAAATATCACCAGACGGAATACGAACAACAGTAAGTTTCATGTTGTATGTAGAAGAGTAGAAGATCAGTATTGAATAATCAATGTGAAAGTTGTTGAAAGTGATGATTGATTATGTGTCCCGTTGATTTGTGAATGTTTGCATGTTGAGAGCATATAGCAAACTAAGGGTATCAAATTGAAATGGATTCTCATGAAAATTAAGAAAATTTCATAGCATATACCATTCTTAAATGTTTTAAATAGATTAACCTACGAAAAAATGTGAAATTCAATATTTTTCAATGCCTTGAAGGTTATTATATTTTGTCAGGAGAATACTCTTGAAATAATGAGAGAATAATTTCTAAAAGATGGTAATAAAATTTCTCATACAAGTTTAAAAAAAGTTGGATTCAAAAGTTATGATACAATGCAATCTCGGAACAATGAATCATACATATAACAAGGGAGAAATGGATCTTTGAATGTATTTGAAAACGTACTTGAATTTTTTGTATCATACAAAGGAAAAATCTACATATGATTATTATTAATATTTGAAAATTGTTCAATCCAGTTGAAAGAACCTCTATGTAATGGTAGATACTTTCAGTTGTGTGAGAGGATTTCCCTTCGGAAAATATTGAGCAATATGACAAGTTTTCATGAATTGGGAGACCCAGCCTGATCATTCGTATTATGCTCGCCTTTCATCATTCTAACATTGACTACCATACACTGTGTCCGTAAAGTATGGAACAAATTCATTTTTAGCTAAACAGGTCATTTCAAGAAATAATCCTGAAACACGTCGATTTTTGATGTTA
>WOGP01007501.1:0-11717 GCA_015342065.1 Leptinotarsa undecemlineata
AAGAGACTTCCCAAGATAAAGAGGAGCAGAAGGTTGGGTCACAGAGTGTCAGGTCAATGGCAGAATGATTGCCAGACATACTGTTGATTCGTGTTGCGTCACCTGTGTTAAGGAGAATAATATTGGATGAGTTGATGGAGTTTTCTAGAACAACTCCACGTTGGTTGGTGGAAGTACATCCCCATATAGGATTGTGCGCGTTGAAGTCTCCCAACAGTATATAAGGTTTAGGCAACTGTTGAGCGAGCGATTCCAGATCTTCAATGCGAATTTCAGTATAAGGTGAAATATATACGTTACAGACACATGCTTTGATGGGAGTTTTGATGAGTACCGCAATTGCCTCTAAGTCAGTTCTTAACAGAATTTCTTCAGTATCGACAGTTTTCTTGATGTAAATGGTTACTTCCCCACTTGCCCTGAGGGGATTATTCCTTATTTTATGAAAAAAACTGAAATTTTTCATTTCATAGGTTCGGCTCATTTTGAAATTGGTTCCTTGGAGGCATATAACTGAGGGTTGTTCTTGATTTATTAGGAGTTGGAGCATTTCCAACTGAGAAAATACCCCATTTATATTACATTGTAATATGAATGTTATAAAACGAGACAATATGAGATGCTCAGAAAGTATTTTGAGAAAGATCGCTTTCGTATTCGGAGACAGAGTGGTTGGAGTTGGTTTCAAGTTCTTTGTTTAATTGCTTCAGTATTTTTTTCCTTAATTTAGTAATTCTAGTTTTTATGCTGCGATCTGTTAGAGTCGGGTATATTTTCGTTAAGATTCCGAGAAGTGCATGAACATTATCTGTGTAATCCCGAGCAATGCTGAGAGGGTCTGTTGATCCTAAAGTATTTTCCAAAAAACTAGAAATCTGGTGGAAATCCAATGGGAAAGGTGGCGATTCTTCCTCAAATAATTTCCGTGCAGGTTCAATAAGAGATAACTACCTGAATTGATGCCTGCTAAAGTATATCTGATGGTTGTTTCTCAAGTCTTCTGGAATAACGGTCCTTACGCTAGTGGTGACCTTTCAGATACCTTCACCACCATTGTTGGTAAATGATTTCTTTTCTATGGATGAAAAGGAAATACAACAAGAATGGATAATAATAATGATTTATTTGTTCTTTAGACTATGTTTAGCATAATATAAAACAAGTCAGCATAGTACAGTATCAGTATAAGATAAACTTTCTTTCCCAAGATAAACTAATATTGAAAACATTTTACCAAAAATTGTAGTCAATATATTTATTATAGTTATTGATGTAACCGAGTGTATGACAGCGTGTAAAAGGACTCAATATAATAATATTGGTGGTTAATTATTTGTTATTGGTTCTTATTATGTACCATTTAATACATAATACAAAACAAGTCAGGTGTCATGAACAGTTTGTCCACGCGAGTTTTCGATTATACACACAAGAGACTTAACTTATATACAGATTACAGATCATACATAAAAACATATAAAAGCAATAAAAACAAGTGTTTGATAAAATATGAAAATACACATGCATACATAAAATATAAAATTAGTTAAAATCTGTGTCTCCCAAATACTCACTTATAGAGTAGTAAGCTTTTTTTAATAATATATTCTTGACTACTATTTTGAATTTATTCACAGGAAGATCTTTGTAGCAGTTTGGTAGAAGATTAAACAAAGTTATTGCCATCTATTTTGGGCAATGTTCTGTTTTTTGGAGACGGTGATTCGGCATTTCCAGGATTGCTGCATTTCTTGTGTGATATCTACTGTTTCCCAGCGCTTTCAATGAGGAATATATATGTATATGAAATTAATTCATTCGAGTCCAACTAATATTGATCTGCTAAATACATAATTGATTCTGCATTCTGTTTGTGTAAAACTAAGGAAAGTTTGGACACGAAACAGTTTTTATTACACGCTTTATATTAGCGCCACCTGTATGAATGTAAGTATGTTTGCTTGCTTGTAACATCTAGGGATTGTCAAGGTGGATAAAAAGAATTGGACTTGAAAACACAACTCAAATTTGTTTCAGCTACAAAATCCATAGCAGCTTCGCAAAAGAAACTTTCGAACATAAACAACCACTCTAAGACTTGCTTTTGCTGAAAAAATAGCATTACTATATTCAATTTACATAACGCAAATGAATTGGTAGTCACAATGTTGATATGAAGCAATTGAAAATCATTAAAAAAATCATAAATGAAAGGTTCTATGTATGATACAACCCTTGATCACAAATGTTACATACTGAATCAAAATTATAAAACATATAATACTGGTGCTCTCACAACCACATTTGTTTTATAGAAAGTTAATAGAAATTAAAAAACACAGGGATGATTTCAATAGAAAAGGAGAGGCAATAAACATTAAATGAATCTGGCTACCTGTCCTTAAAGGTCAAGTAATCTAATTAATAGAAACCAGGCCACGCCCATTAATAATAATTTAAAATCAGAGTCAAATATGAAAATCGTGTTAAATGTATATAATCTCAGTCATCAGACATGAACTCAGGATGTACAAACCTCTGAAGAAGTCAGCCGCTTGCGCCAGCGAAACGTCACGAATAAATTCTGAAAATTGACGGCTTCAAACCCAAAAAATAGTGGCACAGAGTGTGAATGTTTGGGAATAAGAATGAAAATGGTAATGGAGAGATTTAGTTTCTGAAAAACAAATCTTTAGCACCTTTTCCATTCTTTTACTTTGATGAGAAAACAATAAACGAAAAAATGTTTCCTTTAGAATATTCTTATCGAGATTAAAATAGAATAGCAGATAGAGCCTCTCGAAACATTATTCTCGGTCAGACGAAACCTAATTTAATATGTTCGGGAACTATTTCGCAGTTATTCTGATATATCGTCACCATTCCATTCCGAGTACATGCTCAATATATTATCACATATATCTTGAACTAGGCATTCATTTCAGTGGTGTAACTGTTCTAGGAAATTGGTTACTGAGAGATATATATTCTTGGAAGAATCGGAAATATATCAGCCTTCTATTATTTCAGCATATAACTCATTTCAAAAGTTCGAGTATTGGTGACAGAAGCGAATTTCATTATTTTATTGTGAGTCAGATATGTGGACGGTGTCGATGTTGGGTTAGTATGTTCACTTACCGTTCTGTCAATTCATAGTTTCAAATCAATCCTTCCAACAATCAATAAGGGCGTCTTTGTATTTTTTCAACGAATGTTATCTTGTATCACATTATATGTAATTCTAATTAAGGGATATCTCAGAAAGTCTAGACAAACTTTCATTGAATCTGGAATTTGAAGACATACATCAATTCCAAATGACTCTCGAAAATTTTTAGTCAGATGTGAATACCCATTCATTCAGTAATAGCAATGATAATACTATTCTTCTTAAAAGGCAAAAGTACAAGCCAAAAATAATATTCAATTGAAAGGCGAGGTTTAGTTCCTTCGAAAATGAATCCAGTTAACCTAAAAGTTTATGTGTAAGGATACAGGTGTTCGTTAAATCCAATATCCACCACAAATTTGTTCATGCATCAAGACATGTATATCTTTACATTTCTGTTCAAAATTGAGCCACGAAAATATTTTTTCAATTCATGTTGTTCAACCCATTGTGGACGGATTGAATTTTTTCAGAATGAACGGCAATATAATCGATTTTTAAAAATAAAAGGGTGAAATGTGAAATTTCATTCATCATGAAATGGAATAAAAACATTATCACGTCTGATGGACAAGAGCCCATATCATATGTAGTACAGTCCCATCATGTGCGACGTGGGACTGCTTTGATACTGCTATGGATGCAACGTACTTCCGTCTCGAATCGAGGCATATAACGAGCAGCCTTATTCGTTTTTATTTTAGAAACACGTTTTTTGAATTTGTTGCTGGTGCTCGAATTATTATCACTTCTTCTTTCTTGGGAGATCAGCTTCAATCAAATAGACTGCCACAGCAATTTAGAATTGAGAGATTTCGACCACAGTTGTTGGATTTTTGGAAAGTATGGAGAAAACTACAAAGAGTTTATCCAATTCGTAGTATAATTTTCACTTGATATTTACTCCAAAGTTCCATCTTTTCGCTTCTTTTGCTCTTTTGGACTATAAATATTGCTCAAAAGAAAAATGGGTTCTTTATACATCCATTGCAGAACAAGTAAGTAATTGAAACTGAATATTTATTTATTTAATTGTAATACAATACTCTACAGGACATAACCCAATTACAGAGCGGGAAATAACAGAGTATAATGAATACATCACAAACAATTGACTGTAAAGTGTACAAACACTACAAACAGTACACACAAGTGACTATAAAGACTACTCATTTTATATTTATTATAAGGTGACAAAACAATTATTTTAGGAAGTGGGATTTTATATTTGACAATTTGTAACTAAATATATCTAAGTTATCGCTAACAAAGTTTGTCACTTTACACATGGTATGGATCGAAGAATTCTCCAGAACATTTGTGAAATATGTTTTTATGTAGAAAGTACGCGAATGTCTGGAACAGATTCTAAGAATGCAAATATTAAAGTTTTCCAGTTATGTTGGGCAGTCAACTATGCTTTTGATGATTTTATAGGTTAGTACAACACTATAATAGTCATGCCTTTTTTCGAGACTGAAAAAGTTATGCTTTTGAACCAATTCAGAGTGAGTTGTTTCTATTGGAGGTTTAATGCCATCGATTTTTAGGTTTAGCAGTTTTAAAAATCGTCATTGAATTGCTTCTACTCTATCAATATGATATTGATAAAAGAGTCTCCATACAACTGACGCGTATTCTAACTTTGATCTTATGAGAGCATAGAATAAATGTCGAAGTCTCTTTGAAATCAGTACTGCTACGTGCAATTAATCCGTACAAACGACAGGAGAAGGTACAACATTATAGATATGCCTATTAAATGTGCAGTGTCAGTGTCAAATGTGACGCCAAAATCAGTAAATGTTCTCACCAGGAAAACGTTTTCTACTGAATAATCAAATATCAAGATGTTCGTTTTTGAACTGTAGGATATGACCTTACATTTATCCGGGTAAGTTATTTCGATAACACCATTTAATAACCCGTCCTACATTTGCTGAGAGATTCACATGATCATCTATGTTCTCAACGAGGCAGTATAGTTTTAGATCATCGGCGTATAAAAGAAAATACACATTTATAACATCTGCAATATCATTCATGAAAATTTTGAAGAGCAACGGTCCCAGATTTGACCCTTGTGGAACACCGGAAGAAGCACTTCATCCGGTAGATTTGAAACCATTGAGCTGAACATGTTGTTATCGATCCCGTAGATAGAACTGAAAGAGTTCGATTAGGGATGGAGATAATACAAAGTATACCAGTTTGTTTAGTAGAATGCTATGGTCAAGTCTGTCGAAGGCCTTAGAGAAGTATGTGTAAATATCCAGCATGAATCACCCTATTCCATTATCTATTGGTCTTGACATCAATTTGAATACCTCGTCCACCTTCACGAGTAGGCATAAATCTTCACTCGTTGTAATTCCACAGAACAAATTTTCGAAGTAACTCTTTATTGGTTATATAGCACATCTTGGCACATAGCAATGCCCCCTTGTCTCATCATGTATTTGTCTATAAATTGTGGCCTGCTAGGAAAAATTTATTTGTATAGATGATATAATTAATAAAACTTATACATATCTCAAAATTATTAATCTTTTTGTGATGAATAATCTAGCTTTCTTGTAACACTAAAAGTGGTAAACATAAGCTGTGGCACTGATTCAAAACTTCTTGCCCAAGTTTTGCAATTGCTGGAAAGACTTTGAGAGCCACATATTTCCCCCAATTCTGGAACGTTTGAAGTTCATTTCCTTTAGATTAGATTAGATTATTATTCAGTCGTGTACCTAAATTTGTGTCATGTAATTTTTTCTTCGAAGAAAAACAGCGAATATAAGTATTGTTTTCAGATAGTATTTCAATACCGCACCGAAGTCATTCACATTTAGCTACAATTTTTTCAGACATATTTGGAGTTGAGGTGGACGTTTGACGATAAACTTCACTTTAATATTGTAATATCAATTTGTATCAGGTTCAATTCTTGGTCCATCTTCATTCAGTTCTGTTCTCGTTCGATTGAAAAAATTGGCCTTGTTCCATAAGTTTCGTCTTCCAAGCGATACCAGTCGGCGATATAGCTAAAATATTCGATTCGTTGAGCTTCCATCTGCTCCGCGGATCATGTGATTTCGTGAATCGTTTCATAAATCGGTTATATTGGAAAACCTTTCTTATATCGTTAAATCTCTCGACTCGATTAAGGTAGAGTTGAACGACGGACTAGACGCGATTTTGGCAGGTTGATGAGGAAAACGATATTGTGTTTTTCTGAGGGCTCTCCCGGAGCTTTACCTGGCTTTGAGGAAACTATTTGCGAGAAATCAGCAAAATGTACCGTTCGCTGAAGCGAACTCTCTGGAAAACGAATGCATTTTCGGTATATGATTCCACATACACACCCGATTGGATTTTCTGGAATATTGAATGTGTTTCGATGCGTTTTTGTGTCTGAATGGTGAGTAGTGAAATTTCTGGTTTACTTCCCTCAGAACTGGTCGATACTTGATGAAAATCCATATTAAAACTCATTAATACAGTGTCACGGTTCTCGTAAAACCCTTTATAGTGAAAATCATACAGTAATCTGTAATAATGAGTTTTTCTTCATATTTGAATTTCACTTATAACTGAGAGAAATAATGCTTTGACTTGAGACTTATATACTCCAAAGTAACATAGTAACAAAGTAACATTGTTCTTCAAAACCCTACCAAAACTCTTTTATATTCAACCAGATTTCTCCATCATATTAGATTTGGATCTTTACAATCTTCTAGATATAATCTTACAAAATTTTATTCATCGTTCGTTTTATATGGTAGATATGCGATAAAAAGTATATTTGAATATTTCAACTGCAGCTTCCCAATGGGGATAAAAGGGGAGGTATTACATATGAAAATTAACTTTTCATCACTGTTTCTCCACATCGGTATATTTTCGGACGCTGAAATTTTTTATGTAGGTTCATTCTATGTAGTAGATATGTGAAAGGAAAGTATTTTCGAATATTTCGACTGTAGCTCCCCAATGGGGATGAAAGGGGAGCTATTACATATAGAAATTATCTTTTCATCATTGTTTCTCCGTACCGGTATATTATTGGAGGCAAAAAGTTTCTATGCAAGTTCGTTTTATGTTGTAAATATGTAATAGAAACGAATTCTTGGATATTTCAACTCGGGCGCCCCCTGGGGATAAAAGGGGAGCGTTTACATATGGAAATTACCTTTTCATCTTACTGATCTTCGTACTGATATATTTTCGGATGCTGAAATTTTGTATGTAGGTTCGTTTTATGTGGAAGATATGCGAAAGGAAAGTATTTTTGAATATTTTAACTGTGGCTGCCCCTTGGGGATGAAAGGGGAGGTATCACATATGAAAATTACCTTATCATCACTGTTTCTTCATATCGGTATATTTTCGGATGCTGAAATTTTGTATGTAGGTTCATTCTATGTGGTAGATATGCGAAAGAAAAGTATTTTCGAATATTTCGATTGCAGTCCCCCCATGGGGAATAAAGGGGAGCTATTACATATGAAAATTCCATTTTCATCATTGTTTCTCCGTACCAGTATATTATTGGAGGTAAACATTTTCTATGTAAGTTCGTTTTATGTTGTAAATACGAAATAGAAACAATTTTTGAATATTTCAACTGTAGCTTCCCCATGGGGATAAAATGGAAGGTATTACATATGAAAATTTCATTTTCATCATTGTTTCTCCGTACCGGTATATTATTGGAGGCTGAAATTTTCTATGTCAGTTCGTTTTATGTTGTAAATGTGCAATAGAGAAGTATTTCTGGATATTCCAACTGGGGCGCTCCCTGGTATGAAAGGGGGGCGTTTCCATATGAAAATTATCTTTTCATCACTGTTTCTCCATACTGCTACATTTTCAGACGCTGAAATGTTGTATGTAGGTTCTTTTCATGTGGAAGATATACGGAAGGAAAGTATTTTTTAATATTTCGACTTGGGCTTCCTCTGGGGATGAAAAGGAAGCTATTACATATGAAAATTACCTTTTCATCACTGTTTCTCTATAACAGTATATTTTCGAGTTTGTGAGTTCATTTTATGTTGTTGATTTGCGATTGAAAAGGGGTTTTTCAATATTCCAACTGGGGCGCAAGCCGCGAAGGAAAAGGCGTGTTCATAAAATGAAGTTACCTTTTTATCACTGTTTTTCTGTACCGCTATATTTTCAAAGACTGAAATATTGAATGTGGGTTCGTTTTATGTTGTAGACGGATGGTTCGACGTGGGTGCTTTGTGCGAAGGCTGGTTAACGAAAAAACAGATTTTCTTTAATAAGAAAATATTTTTCAATATTCTAACTGGGGTGCCAGCTGCGAAGGGACAATGTCATTCAAGTCTGCTAAACATAATTTGTATGTTACTTTATCCTATATATGTCGTGAAGTTTTCGAGTGTGGTGCTTGTAAAAACGTAAAGGAGAAACTTTGAGTTGGTAAAGCTTCACTAATTGAGATCACCATCTATGCTTCCAAATGAACTGAAGTCTGCTAATATCCTGTATTCGAATCCGAAAAACGGTACTATCAGCTGCCCGAAAATAACTGTCTGTCTGTCTGTTTAAAATCTGTTTTTCCGTTAACCAGTTGTCGCACCCCTACGAACGACAACCCTCAGAAGTCGAAACTTGTACGAGTTAAGGATTAAAGAGGTCTTACCTTTTAACGTGCGATTCCCAACACGGGTTGGACGATAGCAAGCGAAGATCGATCGTTCAGACTAGGGCTTGAACCACCGACCAACACGGTAGACAATTCGAGTGAGTGAACAAAGCATTCACGCCGAACCGCTTGGCTACCGACCGACCTCAACTACCATTGAACATTGAATTTATTCCGGAAGATATTTATGCAATGTATCTCATAAAGTATAATTCCGTAGAACCAGGCTGAAATCATTCAAGACCACCACTCACCATACATTCACCAGAAAACAACTACTCCCCTGGCTAATACCACTGTATATCTTTCAAGAGTTTGAACGGCTATAACTCTTATGTGACACTGATCATTATGAGAAACATTCAACACATCGAAAACTAGCAGATAATAGCTCCACCCCGTAAAGTTCTAAGAACGAGCCTAATGGTGCGTGCGGGCTCTAATATCGTCAGTTGAAACTACAGTTCGGTTTCCGTAAAGTTCCCTCCGGGCTATTTTCTATCGAGAAAATGGCTTTCACCCCATTCTGTGGACACTTCAGAGAAAATAAAGTTCTCGGATAGTGCGATAAATTCGGTTCTGTTAATAAGTACACTGTAATCGAAAAAATATCTCTCCATTCTTTGGATTCAATGACAGGAGTTGATTGCAAGTAAAATTCAGATAGTGAAGGAAATATTTTATGGTGGATTCTTCCAAAAATCCCATGTTAATGAGGAGTGACTTGGTTCGTGTGTGATGAAAATTAAAGATGTTCTCAAAATATTTCGAGTCATTCTAGTTCATTAACTAATTATGAAATCTCGGAATCATGACCACTATTTTACTGGAAAATGTGGATGCTGGATGCTGATGAAATATCAAAAAAATATGATTAGAAGGGGCTAATAAAGAACTTTTAAGGCTTTGGCATCACCGTGGATGCTGAAGAACATTTTGATTCAGAACTTCACCAAAAATTGTTGAAATCTATGATTCGCCTTTAAATAAATTCACCGTTCCCTTCTGACGATAACTGATCATCTTTCTCGAACTCATTCATCATCAGATCTCCATCAGATAAATGAAAGCGATCAGAGACACGAATAGTTGACATTATTAGATTAAAAAAGCTAATGAACGCAGTTATTCTGAGAGAGTATCGGATTAATTGTTAATTAATCAATTTAAACTCGATTTCCATTAGCGAAACTCATCACTAACAATCTGCCATCCTAATAGGGTATCGTTACAGAGCATCTGCTGCTGAGGTGGATGGAACTTGGAGGAATTGCCCGTGTTCCTTTTTGTTGGGGCGGAATATGCCCTTTGTGGAAGTTCGCATAGATCCGGTCATTAGGCCGAATTGAGTGTTTCTTAATGGGATTCTTTGAATTTTTTCGTACAATTCGACGGGATCGTTGTGAAATAATCGGAAGGGTTCCAAAAACAGTGGATTACAAGTACATCAAGTCTATCCAGGATGCAATGTCGATATCGACGTAAAGTTAATGTTTCAGCGAGACTAAAAAGAATTGTTTCACTTTTACTAGGAAAATAAACATACCACAAGTCCAGAATAGGTAAATTACCCTCTATTTCGAATGAAATAGCTTTTCATAGTCATTTTATGACGTGTGACTTTATATGTGATTGTAAACGAAGATATAATAGAGTACATATTTGCCGGGCCACGCAATTGCAATACTAAATTGTTTGTTTTGTAGCCACAACCATCAGTGGTTAGATTAGAGTCAGGTATCACGGTATATGGTTCGATTTCGGCTTATTAGGACATTTTCAAGAAAATGGCCTAATAAGCCGAAACCGGTCGTAACGAATAAATAAACACAGTAGAAACTAGACAAAAGTATTTTCTTTATTCTATATTCATGATGATTTTGTATTCATGGATGATAATACCCCACCACATAAGACACTGGCTGTGAAAACCGCTCTGGAGAAAGAATGAATTGTAAGGATGAATTGGCTATCGAACTCACCAGACGTGAATCCGATAGAGCATGTTTGTACTTACTTTTCGAGGAGGTTGCATACCAGAAATGATCCACCCGACAGCTTAGAATAGCATTGAAATGCGATTTTGTAAGAGTGGAACAATGTTTCTTAGCACGTTATCAACAACCTCATCGACATGCATGTGAAACTGTCGTTTTCTTTCATTTTATGACTTATTTTCGTCTTCTCAAATAAATCATTGAAAATTACAATACTGTTTTTTTGTTACATGCATGGACTTCTATTCCTCACTATACATGAAAAAGAAACTGCAATCTCACGAAATCTTTTGATTGCCTATACATAGATTATACTGAAACCAAACTATATTCACTAGGAATCCTTGGAAATATACTGAAGTGGTTCGTGTCATTTTTGAGACACAGAAAAATCATTGTGAAACTCAATGGAGCACGATCTGAATTGCATAAACTCAATATTGGAGTGCCACAAGGATCTATACTGAGTCCATTTTACAGTTACAAGTTACAATTCTCTAACCTCCCGACAAGTGTTGATAATCACAACTATAATACAAGATACGGTACTCGCTTGCCCCTTCCTTTTACAGGGGTTCAATTATATACAATAATCTACCTGAGGATATTGCGAGTGAGAAGAATTACAGAATATTCAAAAACAAATTGAGAAAGCTAATCAGTAAATGTTACTTCAAAGTAGATGCTTTTTTTTGAGTGACTACGGTGCCTGAATGTATTTTAAATGTATTTTAAATATGTATTTGATACTCTTAGGTATATGACAGGTGATAATTATAAGAAAATTACTTTATAATTTTTACTAATATTCAAGATTTTATACATACATGTGCTGTGTTCTCTTTTTTTGACTGTTCCAATATCATTTGAATGGTCATCT
>WOGP01007502.1:0-11716 GCA_015342065.1 Leptinotarsa undecemlineata
TCAAATTTCTGCAGAACCCACGCACAGGTATATCCTTCTGTGGGAATTCTATATTTATTTGGAAATTGACTCGTACAATTTGTAACATTGAACAATGAATATTTACCAATAAATTATTATTATTATCATTATTCTGCTTCTACTGGACGAGACTACAGATAACTTGTCTGCTGTGGCATCGCGTTCAGTATTCGCAACTTTCTTCTTCTTCTTATTATTCTTATTCATGAATATCACTCAACTATTTTGAAATGTCAAAAAATACAAAGAGACTCAAATTTTATTTAAAACGCAACAGTGCTCTCGATATATAACCACAGAAATATGAACAATTATGCAGCAGACAATGTGACTCTTTGTCGCTATAATCTATATGCACTTTCGGATCACAGTGGGTCTACTTACAGTGTACATTATACAGCATTCTGCAGATATTCCTCTACTGGCATGCGACACGAATACAATGATTCATACATGTGACCAATTTCACCAAAATCTCTTGTGGGTGGAGATGTATACATCCTCTTTTATGAAAAGGAGGAAACGAGTTCGCACCTTTGAGCGTTTTGAAAAGTTATTTTAGAACTGTTAGTTTTGATGTTATAATGAAGAAAATGTACTTTCAAAGTATATTGTGTTGTTCGTCTATTAAATGACTTGCATGAAAACAACAGAGTAAATTGCAAAAAGCAAAATATAAATCTTTTTAAGTGAAGTACTCAAGAGATGATTTAGATCAAATGACAAACTACTAAAGCATTAATAAAAAATTTGATATATGAACAATGAATGTGTTTATTTCTTAGTTCTGAAAGCTACTAGTAGATTTAATATTTTTATTTTCCCCCACGTACACAACCTTCTGAATCCTCATGTTATATAACACGCTAAAATTATGAAACAAAAAAAGATGTATCCATATTCCAAAATAAAATGTTGAATGTACTCATTCATTAATTTTTCCTATTCAAAGATCTTCGACCTGGCCCGTCTATGTTTATTGACTTTTTCCAGATTAATGTTTGTCATGCCAAGGCCTTTACGACTAGTTACAACATTAGATGAATAATACATAAAAACGTTAGATAAGTGTTTAATTTTTTCCCAACAGATCGGATGACCCTGAACCTAGAATTTGTAGAATTGTTTACTCCAAAGTCGTAGCGTGACTTTATTAATTTCTTCATAAATACAATGTGATTATACAGCATGCCATTCAATCTGACGCTGTGTCTTTTTTCATTACCAGGTGGAGTGAGTGCCTACGCACAAAAATATATGATGAAAAACAAGCGGCACAGCGTAAAGAAGGAAGTTGAATGTTTGATTAGAAATGGACTGACTCTATCTCAGTTTACTTTTGAACGATTTAACGTGAAATCGATCAGACCAAATTGATTTGAATATTGTAAATATTATCTGAAAAATATTGTCTGAATTTTATTTGTGACGTGGCATTGTTTTTCAGGCATTTATGGGTTTCAACTCCTTTCTTTCGAGTGAAGTTTTGAGAACAAAATTTTTCCATTTATCGAATTCCTATTGAAAACACAGAAATTTTCGTGTCGAAATGGAGTTTGACATTTCAAAAACGCTCCGAAAAAAAGAGTTTGAAAATTCATTGAAGTGCTTTCTGGAATTTCTATGCACAGCACCGGGGTATACTCGTATGTGGTGGTCTGAAAAGTTCGTAAGCTAACTCACAGATGCTGCTACTGGTATTAAATCCATATGAGTTTTAGTCAACCCTAACTTTCAAAAGACGCAATTACAGATTTCACAGCTGTTGGACTATTAGATCATTTTGAGTGAAGCAACTTCTGTGAGTGAAGCATTGCTTTTAGTCGAAAAAATACTGTTGAAGTTAAGACATGTGGCTTGATAAACAATATTCGCACTTTTCACTGGGAAAATCAACCATTTGCTAAGTTCAAACGAGGTGAAATGAGCACCGAAGACAATGAATGTCACACATCAAAGGAAACGATTGCAAAATTGCATGAATTTGACTCCGATTTGCTTCCGCATCCACCGTATTCACCAGATCTGGCTGCCAGATACTTTCTTCTGTTCTCAGTCTTCGAAAGAATACTCGCTGGAAATAATTTTAGCGCCGATGAAGCGGTAATCGTCGAAACTGTGGCCTATTTTGAGGCTGAAGACATATCATCTATAATAATAGTAATGAAAAAATATATGACTGCTATAATCCCTCGAAGGAATATTGAATGATAAAATCAAATTTAATAGAAAAACTTTCATCCCAACTGCTGTTAGTTTTTGTACAAACTTTTTGATAACTAATGGTTTTTCAAAAGTAATAAGAGGAAATTTGATTCTTTAAGATATTTCTGAGAGTTTCGGCAATTTCTTGATCGTCAGATAAACTATTGTTTGTTTCTTATTGTACCTTCTTCTCTTACGAGGAAGTCATCACTGGCATCAAAGCAGATTAAATCCACGGATATCAAAGGTAAACAGTCTACATTGAGAAATCTCGTTTATTTCTGATATTTGATTATTGAGTCTTCTGTCGATCTCATTACTCAGACTCATCCTTCAAGGACAGTTGAATTCAGCATCGTTCATCCTAGCATCTCTGGTCTGATGTTGGATAATCATTGTTTTGTCTTTGGGTTCAGGTTTCATCTACTGCTTGAAACAATCTTATAGTTTCCTTGTCGTTTTGTTCCGCGGTATTAACAATATTTAAACAAACCGTCTGGTAATTATCAAATTTTCCCTATTTTTCAACTACTGTTTGATATAATCGAAATATAACTTTGAATTATCTACTTGAATTTCTCTATCTCTGGCAAACGAAAACGCTTGTAGTTTCATTGAAAAAATTATCTCACTCATCTCCACAATAATATGAATTGAGTCATATTCATTTGGAATGATTGAAGTGATTAATGTCAATGCAAAAACAGACATGTAAATAGTATTGCGAATACAAACTGACCTTGAACTAGAGACTCGTATTATTTTTTATCTCTCTGGCACGTTGTTAATCAGAATTGCAGCTGGGAAGGTCAGGAATTTTTGCAGTGATTGGTGCCGATATAGAGAGTTATTTCCAAATTATATCAACATTCATATTTTGTAAGGTTTTCGAATAATTGCATTGATTTTGAAGATAATGGTGGTGCGACTCTAACAACGTTTTTCAATCAAATTCGGATTTTGTCTTTCGTTCTTTCCTTCGAATTTGAATAAAACGAATTGTGTGTGAGATACCGAAATTTTTCATTTGTTTGAAAGATACCTATTGATGTTATTGAGTGTAGAATATATGGGTGGAGCGCATTCGGAACATTAAATTTTTCATGACTCTGACGCATAAATCAGTCCTTTCGAAACCTTATGTCGTTAGTTTCCAGATCATCCAATCCAGGCCTGGCCAACGTCGTTCTCAAAGAAATATGAAATGAAATTGTCTGACCATTACTCACAATTCTTAAAAATTGTTTCCAATTCACAAAATGAAGCCAGCAATGAAACAGACAAAAGAAATTTTTATCGTCGGGATTTCTGTGATGATAATATAATGAGATTTTGAAATTACTTACAATGTGAAGACTGGAGCGAAGTATTTGTGCAGCAGTGTCTAAACTTGGCATATGATCCCTTTGCTCAACTTCTAACTTATTATTTTGAAATATCTTTCCCATCAAGAAAAATATTAAGTGGACCATTAAGGAAGAAATCTAATTCAAAAATAGCGGTGTCTCCCGAGCTAGAACACATAAAGAATAGAGTGTCACATACAGAGAAGAACTACAATCTATGAATAGGAAATATAATGATGAATTGGTTAACAATGCATACAACAAGTCTAAATAAAGTAAACTGGAGAATTATTAATGACCTACAAAAGAAACAATCCAATAAACATGAACTGATTTTAGTTGAAAACAGGGTAAAATATTAGCGGAAAAATTCAATGCTCACTTTACGAAGCCGCTATCTGAAAATTTCTCAATAGATACCGGATTTCTTGAGAATAACATCCCACTCAATTCCTCCACTTTTTTATGTCTCCCATCACTGAGAGGGAATTGATACAGTTAATGAATAAACTGAAAAACACAAATGCATACGGAACAGACCAATTATCAAACAGGTTGATTAAATGTTGCTCTTCTGAACTATGTACTGAACTCACCTTTCTTATAAATCTATCAACAGAAAAAGGCATTTTTCCAAATAATCTGAAATTAGCCAATGTGACGCCTATATATAAAAAAGGAGATAAAAATGATTTTAATAACTACAGAGAAATTAGTATTATTTCTAGCATTTATAAACTATATGAAATGAATCTAAAAGAGCAGTTGAATGGTTGTATGGTTATTTCACTGCAATTAAATTATTATCACCATCCTAACATGGTTTCACGATTAACAAGAGCACTTTGCGACTTTCATAGTTGCATAATAACGGCCTTGGACAAAAAAAATATGTGCTAGGATTGTTCATTGATTTTTAACATGCGTTTGATTGTGTTAATCACAGCTTCTTGCTGGAAAAACTCTCGAGATATCGGGTGTGAGGACTGCCACTCAATTTATTGACCTCCTATCTTATAAATAGGACACAAATAGTAAAAATTGGTGACAGTATAAGTTCTAAAAGACACATTGCTGATGGTGTGCCTCAGGGATCCATGTTGTGACTTTTTCTGTAGTTAGTATTTGCAAACGATCTATTAGTGTATATAAATAGAAATTCTGCCACTCACTGTGTATGTTACGCTGATGACACGAATATACTGGTTATTGAAGATGACCTAAACACTGTTATAAATATAGCTGAAAGCACTTTCAGTAGAGTTATCATTTGGTGTGAAAAAAACAACTTGATAATGAATGAAACAAAAACTAGTATGTTGCAATTCACGGTACGACGACAACACCATGAGGTGCGTCTATACCAGAATACCGAATTACAATTGGATCCCACAGCAACAACTGAATTGTTAGGAGTTACCTTTGATAACAACTTGCAATGGAAGCCACAAGTAGATAATTTGTGTACAAAGCTCAGAAATTCCTGTTATTTTCTCAGGTATCTCTTCACTCACTGCAGTCAAGATATTCTACTTACGCTTCATTATGCGAATTTTAATTGTCACTTCAGATATGGAATACTGAACTACGGCGCAAACCCCTCTGTGGATCGAGTGTTCATGATACAGAAGTATGCAGTAAGGATCATTGCTAAGTTAGGATTTAGGGAGTCCTGTAGGGGAGCATTTCACAATTTAAAAAAATTAACAGTTGCAGGAATATACATACTTGAGGCATGTACATATGTATACCGCAATGAAAACAAATTGGCTGCCAACAGACCCTCACATACTTATTTGACACGAAATGGCCATTTACTTCTACCCAGTCAACATCGAACTGCTCTCTATCAAAAAAGATTTGACTATCAAGGATGCAAACTGTATAACAAACTTCCCGACGACATTATCCTCAATTTTGAAAAAGTCTCACGTTTTCTGAATATTTATTAATTTAAAACATCCAGCAATTTGATAATTGGACGACAGCAGCAAAGTATTTTTCCACCGAAAGAATTTCACTGGTATAGTGTACCGAAAATATTTTCATTTCAGCAGTACACAAACTTTTCTGAAACATTTATCCCACCTACAGTTTTTATGAAATTACGAAGTGATGGTTATATTACAGATTCAAATAAATACTCAAATTTCTACTTTTGAAGAGAACTCGGTGAGATTTTGATCCAATAACTTGAACATAGTTCGATGTGGTTATTGTCTTTCGAAATACAAGTTTAAATACATTTTCGATAACCTTATATTATTTCTATAGTATTTGTAATACATTTTTTCAATATTTCATTTTTCAAATTCGTGAAAGCCATTTTTTGCCAAAAATTCAATGATTTGTACAATAACAATCTGTCATTGAGTGTAACAAATTGAAAGTCAAATTTAGAAAGATCAAAGAGCTAATTTTTGTCAATATCTCCAATTTTTTCGATAAAGAATGATAACTTATGATATATCATTAAAAAGGTAAAATCTGTTTCTATTCAAAACAGAAAAAATCCAATGTAGAACCCATAAGAAAAAAAAAGTCGATGATGATGGCCTTGAGACAAATCGTCGAATAACAAATCTGAAAGCACCATTATGTAGCAGGAAAAAAGTGGCAATGTGGAAGTGCAATTTATTTGTGAATTCTTCGAAAAATAAAGCCAGAAAAAATAAAAACCATTTTCCGAAATTTCTGTTTTTATCTCCGGATATACTCGGAATTTTAGAACTTTCTCAACGGCATATTGTTAGTCAGGCAAATGTGCAGCGCCTCAATTCAACCATCTTCGAATCTCTCATAGTTTCCGAGATCCCAATGGTGAGGTTCGAATTTGAAACACCCTGGGTATGTAACTAGCGACATGACTCTTTTTCACACGGATAATAGAATATAAGACCCTTCATTTTATTTTGTATTAGTGTCGCATCACCTTGTCCTTGAAAAAGGTTATGTTTTCCATTGGTAGGGGTATATTAAGCAGGATCTGTTGACCTCTCAAGATTCAAACTTTTTTATTTTATTCGCTCTACCACGACAATTATATATCAACATCATGAGCGAATCCATGTACTTTAGCCAGTAACTAATACTAATGTCCTTTGATAAAATTTACTCAAACAAAAATATGGTCACAACTATCGGTTTTGATTTTGAATCTACATAAACACAACACAAAAAAAAAGACTTCAATCTTTGGAATGATTCACTGGTAAATCATTTACTATATCATATATGAACATTATTTTGAACATTATATTTCTATAACAAGCTATCCTTAAAGATAGACATATCCCATAGCGGGTCGTAGTGAATTGGTTTGTAAAATTTTGAAGGGATTAGGCAACGTTTACTTTTGAATCTCTTCATTCATTGGTGAAAACCGAATGAAAACCCGTTTGGTAGTTCTTGAATTCATCGTGATTAGACAGAGAGATAACACAACCGGGACTTCAATTTATAATAGACATGCGCCTAAATTAGTACCTGTAACTAGCATTCTACAAATATTTCAAATTCAGCTAAAAAAATCCTCCTTTTCTATGTAGATGATTAAAATAATGTAAAAAAAGAATTGCCTTCAGAAAAATAACTCATGAGCATGTAATTTTACACACAACATAAAAAAACATTTTTCTCAAACTTGTACGAATAAACCAAAAGAATACTCAATTTACAAATGTTGAGGCTCTTCAACATGGTCCATTACAAAAACATCGACCGCCGAACAAAAATTGTTCTCTGTCTTTCGCTGCAGCTTTCACTGCTAAGCAAATAAGGGATCCAACACAAGAAAGCACTGTCTCATCAGCGGTGCTAGGCTGAACCACTCAAATGTTTTAAAAGGACAACCCAGAAAGTAGAGGCGATGTAACATGTCCCTCTACGGAGACGCCATCTATTGGATCGAAAGTAGTACCTATGTACGAATATTATGGATGAACGGAGCTTCCCGAAGCGGACCAATGCAAAGGCAATCTGGGATCAGGAGCTCATCAAATTTGTATAACAGGTAGTAGTGTAACAAGTGAGCAATGCATCTTTCCTTGCGAGAATGACTATTTCTCGCAAATAGAATACTATTTCTTATGATTTATATCAGGAATATTTCCAAATGTGACTCATTTATGAAGGCTATGCCAAATTGAAGTGATGTCTTTGAATTTCATTGCAATGTTGTTGTTGTTACTTGTTTTTTCGATCAGTTTCAACTATTTTGGAAATTCAGTGACTGCAAAAGATGAATTGTGTTCTGCCAACTAATCCTCAAACGTGTATAGTGTACAATTGTTGGTGTGTGTACGAGTATATACACAAACGTGTGTGCATATATGTTCTTGCGTGTATGTACACAAACGTGAATATACGTTCGTATGGCAAAACTATTAGATAACTGAATAGAAAAAAGTGATTTCGTATATTTTAACTAGTTTTTCGAGGTGGCGTTTTCTTTTACTTTGTGTCTGAAAGTACTGTTATCGTAACATGATTTTCAACTCATCAGTGACATGAAGTCGTAATGTTATGAACGAACGGTGTGTTTATGATGTTATCCAAATTGGTGCTGAAGAGGCAATAAGACAAAAGTCTCATTCCAAAACATCGATGTCTGCCACTGAGGATGACAGTGATCAATGTAGATGGCATTTATCTCTATATATAATATATACTATATTGTGTAGCCGTCCTATGAATGATATCTGATTCAATTCTATAACGAATCTTTGGAACATAAACTAAATAATTCAATATTCATATAAAAGTTATTGTTTCGAAAGAACTTTTTTTTAAGCGTAACTCAATGTTTATATTCGTGAGGACTTTTCCTTCCAGCTTGTGTTTGAAAGTGAATTGAATGAATGATTTACACTTTTTTGTGAAGAGTTCATTTTGAAATCAGTTGCTTTCTTCCTTCTTTCTTTAGGAGAGGACACATACCTGCATTAAGGCGTTCTAACCATATGAAAGAACAAAGAAGAAGATAAAACGTTCAGTTTGAGTTGAACCATGTATATGATAGTACAGCCTGCTATCGAAAACGTTCGCATATAAGTGAAAGTTGTTAAAGCTCCAAATCCTTTTTGTGAACAAATGTTGATATTGAAAAAATATATAAATATAACTAACTATCAGTTCAATGATTACGTCTGAGAACATACTTTGAATTGAGTGAGTTGAGTAAGACATTGGAAGACATTTTTATATGTAAAATACAGCAAGCGTCGATAGAGAATGTAATTCTGAAGAAAAAAATAGAAATGAATTGACGGATCTGGGGGAAAAATGTGTATGTCCATTTATATATGTTCTGTGAAAAGAGAAAAATAAAGTTCGAAAAGCTAGTAAAATTTAGATTGTATTTTTTTTTTAAATAACAACCATGCTCAAAAACTGTTTATTGCATAGACATGATAGACATGAGAAAAACTGATATTCTTACAAAATTCATACTCATTGAGGAAGTAATACAAATCATGAAATTATGAAACAAAAACAAAAATTAATTGGCGCTCCGGGGCGACTTCATTGAAAACCTGGAAAAACCTGTTTATCAAAAATGAGATTCGAAAAATCATCTGGACAACAGTATATATTTCCTAGTAATTCGATTCATCAGCGTCCATTGGCGGGTTATCCATCCTCATTCCCATTCTGATCATCTATGTCTGCTTGTAAATTGGAGTGAAAATTTCTTCAATCCGCCCTTTGTAAAAACTGCTTTAGGTATAACAGATCTCTAAATTTACCCAAATTAATCGCAATTGGGTCAGGCGCTGCAGTGATGCCCAACTTTTTATTTTTTTTCTTCAAGTTTTCTTGAATCAAAGACTTTATGAACGCACTAAAATATGATCTCTTGTGCAATTTGGACTTCGGTTGGTCTTTAACCACTGCATAGTTCTCGTTCGCATAGGGCATGTTTTTCTGTATATTCCGGATAGTTACTGTGTCCATATTCCTATCTTCTTCTTCTCCACAGTTTACGATGATGAAAGGTGACAGCTTTATTCTGCTATTTATTGACACATCACGTCAATCATTGTGTCAACATTGTGTACCGTTTAGGAAGAAACCTTGCATCGTGGACGTTGAGGATTCTTTCCCAGACGCTCCTTGACCTAAAAGTTTCTTCCCCTGAACATGAAAATTTCAATCACCGTTATTTAGGGGATCTAAATGTTTTTTCCTCTAAAACGAATATTCGATTTAAAATTTAGTCTTGAGTAGGTTTAATGCCACCATTAATTGAAATCCGACAACTAAGGGACATGAAAGTTTTCCCCCCTGATCCCGTCAGTTGCGTAAGATTCGGACTCTGGGAAAAATATGGCGGCTCCATCGCATCGAAAATAGACCGGATTACCACAAACTGCCGCCCATTGAGAGTGAAATGACTCTGTGACGTAATCCACACTGGAAGTCGCTTCGCTGCGTAATAGCTAATAGTACACCTGTTGACATAGTGTATTAAAGTCACTCTTGCTGGTTGTTGGCTTTGCTTCCGTCTGAATACCGCCAAGGTCTCCATCATAAGGTTACATTCCGATATTTCTGACAAACAACTTTGCTATACACAACTAACGACTTTTTTTTGTTGTCTATGTCGTGAACTATTTCAAATTTTTCCATAGATAAGGCCGAATAAATTTACCACGCGTATTTATGAGTCACCGACTTCTCGACGAATAAGAGAAAAAATATTCAGTAAAGCTTCGTGGAATCTTCGTAGTGGTTTCCCTGGTGAGATAGGATTCCATAAATATACATTTATATAGACATTTTCAGACTCAATACATACACATACATACACACAAATTGTCGCAATTGTAACAAAATGAAAAACATAAACTCAAAAATTAGAAAAACATATATGGATGACATGGTTACATTCAACATTCAATTATTTGAACAAAAATTTGAAAATTTGGCAATGCTGTAGAAATCCATTCAGAAAGTTAGCGAGATGAGGTATTTGGGAATCATAGTAGATGACAAACTTAATCTCGAAGCACATATAAATAACATCGCAAACGAAACAAATAAAATGATGAAATTACTCATCAGGAACAACTAAGATTTCAAAAACCCTAAAATTGACCGTGTTAGGAATCACACGTTAAAAGGTAAGCCCTTTTTCTTCTTCTGAGAGTTGTCGTTCGTAAGGGGGCGACAGCTGATTAACGAAAAAACAGATTTCAAACAGATTTTGAAACAGATCAGCAATAAATTAAGTTTTTGCTCTATAATCTGGAACCCAATATACAGTGCATTTCTTTATGCTCCCCTCCTATTTATTTTTTGAACGGGTATACTCAAAAATTTTAAATTTGGGATAATGAAATTAATACATGAATACTTTATTTTTAACTGAAATTAACAGATGGAACTTTCAAGATGGCGACTGGGCGCCATCTAGGAAAAAAATTAACTGGGGAAGGTTGTCTTATGACGCATCATTTTGAAGCTCCTGGTGAATACTTCACAACTCTAGAATATGAAGTCAATACCTTCACCTTCCACAAATTGACGGAACATTCAATAATTTCCTGGAGACAAACACATTAATATCGATGTTTCTAGAAATATTCCTTTTTATCGGTCATATGGCAATTCCAACAACCCAAAAATGTTTGTTAAATTATTTTTTGTTTATAAAAACGACAAAAAATGTCAGTACGACAATGAACATCATTGTTCAGTTAGAATATTCTCATTTAGTTTTTGGTTTTCTCAGTATTCAGAAGAAATTAACGTTTGGGCAGGAATATTGGAAAACCATATTGTAGGACTTCTGTTTATTGATCAAAATTTAACAGTGGAACTGTATTTGAATATGCTGGAAACTACTGTTGACCCTCTCATCACTGAAATTATCGAAGCGAATCCTAATGAATTCGATATGGATATTTGTTTCAACATTACCACCACCATATTACCCCAGACAAGTAAGAAACTATTTGGATACTACTTTTCCCAGTCGTTGGATTGGCTGTTGAGGTCCTACATATTGCCAGTTCGCTCGCCAGATTTGACACCTTTGAATTTTTTTATGGGGCTATTTGAAACAAAAGGTGAAGGAAATTGAACCTGCTTCAATATTGGATATACGGCAGATAATAGTAAACATTTGTAGAGATATTTAC
>WOGP01007503.1:0-11715 GCA_015342065.1 Leptinotarsa undecemlineata
TAGTTGTTTTTTGAATGGCGTCAGTCCATTAAACCTACTGTGTAGGTATATCGAGACTGGCTTGAACGTTTGAAGTTCATTTGCTTTAGATTTGTGAGATTCATTTCTACATCTACATCAGAAATAAGTTTTCATTTCAGAACCATCAAAAGTTGAAAGTCAAGTACTTTTTTTATTATATTTGCATGTAGTGTGATATTATTTTTAGTTTGTGGTGCAACCTATGTGGAGAGCAGTGGTTCATTCAACCTAACTGGAGGATCGGTTGATTCCAATTGTGTTTATCTCATAGAAAGGCCACCTGGAAATAAAATAATTTTAACACTAAAAATTGTAATACCCTATTACCGCTACAGAACAATACCATATAGAAATACACCTTGTTTCCCAGGATATATTGAGGTGAGTAGAAAAGTAATAGATATGATATTAATAATGATGTTAAGTTGGAGGGAAAACATTAACAATGTAGAAAATTACGGCCATCTTTGACTTTGAATCAGTTTTCAAGAAGGTACTATATTGAGGTCTCAATCTGCCTACTCCTCAGGTAGTGATACGTTTTAAGAGTATTGTGACTTGACGTCGGGGTGTCAATCTGCCTACTCTCTAGGTCTCGTCACTGGTCTTGGAATCAGTCTCAATCTGCGTGACAGTAATGATCTCCATGAATGAGGAAATCTTTGGGAGTCATCTCGTTCGTGAGGGCAGTTCGGACGTTTTTCAACTCCATTAGCTTCGTGGATTATCCTGGCCTGGAAAATTATTTCGGTGGTAATGGTTTTGGTGTTTTCGAAGTATATTGTGTGGCCTTTTTCAAGATGATGTTTGAAGAGGAATGAGGCTGGATCTGATTTATGGACAGCAAGATCATGTTCATAGGATCTGTTGAAGACTCTTCTGCTGGTATGGCCGATGAAAGTTTTGCAGCAGGTGGAACATGGTATTTCGTATTGGGTATCAATCCCTTTGGTGTTCGTAGAAAAATGGAAATTTAATTGTTGCCTGTGAATACTGGGTTCGTCTGTTCATCCGGCCATTTGGGATGTGGGGTACGGGTTTTCTAAAGTTTGATGGATCTTTGGATTTGGGTTTCAGGATAGTGATTTTGGCGAAGGGCGTATTTGAGCTCGTCTGGTTTCTTGGGCCAATATAGCTGGCAGTGAATCAATTGGGTAGAGTAATGATAGGACTTAACATTGACGTAACGGTTAGTATGAGTTAGTCTTCGGTGAACAGTGTGCGATAAGGAATCGTTTAATGTTGAGATGGACGTCCAGGAATGGAAGTGAGTTGTCATTTTCGAGATCCATTGTGAATTTTAGGTCGGAATGTGTTAAGTTGAGGTGACTTAGGAATGTATGGAGACTTCTAAATCCATGACACCATATAAAAAAGATGTCATCTACGTATCGGAACCAACACGTAGGTTTGATGTCAATGGCCCTGGTTTCAAAAGTCTTCCATGAAAAGGTTTGCAAGGACTGGGAATAGTGGGAAATGTATGGGGACGCCTTACACTTCTTTGTAAAATATGCCCTATTTAAAAAAGAAGTGCTAGACATGCAGTGGCTGATGAAGTTGAGAGTCTTAGGTGGTTTCGGAATGTGGGATATTCATGGAAAGGAATATTACGTCAAAACTGACAAGAAAGTCTGTTTGTTGGATATTGAAGGATTCCAGGATTTCAATAAAGTGATAGGACATATGATGAGGGCTGTTCGGCTAGTGGTTGGTGAGTATTAGCAAGGTGTTATATAAGGGCATGTATGGGGGATCTGAAGGCACTGACGATGGGATGTTTACTTTTTGTATTTTAGGAGGACCGTACATACTAGGTGTACGAGAAAATGTATCTCTTGGAATGAGAGATTTCTTCCTGCCAGCGGGTATGTTGTAGTTATTGATGAGTGCTTTGGTCTTCTTCTCAAAGTATGTTGTGGTATCTCTAGTTGTTGTTTAACATTCCGGAGAGTCGGGTAATGTCGTCATCGTATCGATGTAGTCGGTGCTCTTGAGTTCTACAGTAGCATTACCTTTGTCCACCAGAAGAATGACTATGTCTGAATTATGATTGAGGTTTTTCAGGGATTGTCTCGTCGCTGGGGTGATAATAGATTTCCAAAGTTTTGCTCTTCTTGAAGTAGTGACGATATTTTGCCGGGCTTTTTCGGCCAAGTTTTCAGGAAGAAGGGAAATGGTCTAAGTGATGATGGTTTCACTAAATTTGGGGTTACTGATTTGTTCGGCTTTTTCATGATTTATCCTGAGAATTGTTGCAAATGACTGGATTATTTTTTGAGTTTGAAAAACTGTCCCAAACATTGATATAAAGATGGATTGGTAAAGTGAATATTATGTCTGATGTCTCGGATGGTCTTTCGAATAAGGACGAAGCTGAAACGGTCAACAATGCGCCTGGTATGAAAAGATTTATCATATTATTTGATCTGAAAAGCCTTGAGAATTACTTGATGTGTTCTGCAAGCTTCGAGGAAAGAAAGGTCACATATAAGTTTGATCTATCGAATGAACAGTGAAAAATAGGTTTTCGTGTCCTTGAGTACTTCCCCGTAGAGGCGTACGATGGGTTCAAACAGGTTTCCGAAGTGAGCAGTCTGATAATTTGAAATTCGGGTTGAATCGTGTCAGATGATTTCAGTTGTTGGACTTTTGGATTCGACTTTGGAAATTCATGCGAAACACCATTGAAAACTTATTAGAATGAAGTGTGATTTATTAGAGTAAACGCTTCATTAATATCATGTAGACGATTCAAATTTATCTTTTGGCATTGCCCAAACAGTTCAACAAACGAAGGTTATGACAGATATGTAACAAACCATAATTGTGAATAACGATATATTGAAAGCATGGCTGGAGGATTTTGAACATCGCAACATCACTCTCCATAGCTCCTTCAAATGCTTGCTTATTTCACAATAACAAATAGTTTATTATTCCATTTTGACGGAATTTGCCGAATAATAGTAAAACTTTAGGATTTGCAGTACGATCGCTGGAAGGTTAACTAGAGTAGTTAATACCAAATCAACTTAATAATGATTTCCAATGTTTAATGTATATGCCTTTAAGATTGCATGTGTGATATTTTATTCCGACGCGTTTTTTTCTGAATCTCCGTTTGGGTTTTCAAAATATATATTGGAATATTTTTGAGATGTATGAGTAATCTATCATTTGCTATTTATAGGTTAGAGATGGGGATCATGAAAATGCAACTTTAATAGGAAAATACTGTGGATTTAAAACAATCAACATCACATCATCGCACAATACTCTGTGGATGAAAATGCCAAGAAGTTTTAGATCTATTTTAGCAGAGTATTCTTCTGTGGATGTTGGTGAGTTAACCTGTTTCTTTTCTTTACTGTCTTCTGCTGCTCCACTGAATTCATCTAAGCTTAGTGTTTTCTGAAGTCATAGTCATTAATATAATCCGACAGAAATAATCCTCGATTGGTAAAACCTCTGACCTGAAATACATCTAGAATGAAAATATCTTTCGATACGCATTTCGCCAAGAGTACTTTAATCATTTAATCTGAGAATATATTAGAAAGAATGAGAATATTGATCCTTTTGGTCACCTATAATAACCACAAGGGTCAAATCGAAGACCTTTACTATTCAATATTTTCTATTTATAACATTGCGACTGAAATTGATGTTGACTTTCTCTTGTATGCAAATTACTTAAAAATCTCTTTTATGATGTAATATGCCCCCTTCTACATGTAACTTCATTTCCAAATGTAACTTAATGCCTTATTCTTGGAAAAATAACCCGGTACTACAACTACATCCTACAAGTAGATAATCACATCTTGGAGCATCCTGATACCCTGATACCCACATCACAATGAAACTGAAAAATATAATTAATATATGAAACATTTTTTATGAAAATTACAATTAGGAGATATCCTGAGGACTTTATAATTATGTAATAAAAACCTACAGATGTTATGTTTTATATTTCATAGTATACACAAGATATCCATGACATATCATGGCATACCATATGTAAGAATAAAATGATCCCAGGTATGATCCGGCAAAATCCGTGTTTTATCTTCCTCGCAGGTATATATGGTCCTCATTTTGTCCTACTGACATTTGCAGGATATCTTGGAAAGTCTAAGGAAGATGTATAATGGTTATATTTCAAATGTCTACTAACACAATTGGAACACCCACCGACATCCACGCTTGATTTGACGTCGTCCCTCAATGACCATCGTGCTATTCAGGTTGCTCAATTTGTAATAACGGAAAACCACACTAACAGAGGCATTGGAGACACCTCCTTTGCATATTGTAGTGATGTAATTGAAAACAGAAATGAATTGATTATATACAGAACTCTCAGGACCCACATACAACGAAAATCTGATGAGTGTGCTAGACATGAATCATCTACTTCATATATGGGCCTTGAACCAGCTGTTGGGTGTTGGAATATCCAGTATATTTTGCGAAGAACCTCTTTTCCTGGAAAAAATGGGTCTCTACAATGGAGACCCCAGTTATAGGTGATGTAGAATGTGACGAGACAGCTCATCATGTCTAATTCCAATGGGGTACAATCAATTTTTCCTCAAACTAGTAGGGAATGAATACTGAAATGTAAAACGCAATAAGTCTTACGAAATCCATGTAGCATTTATTTGAAAACCAACTTGTTACGATGATTCCAGTCTGGATATTTTTGGAAATACACCTTCGACGTCAAAAGGCAATTCTCTAAACACTTACCAAACACTGAAATCATAGTTGAATAAATGTCATTTCAATGTCATCTTGATACAAAGAATGCATTGAAACTACTATTTGAAATAGCCAATATATGAAAAATATTTAGGTTAGGTATATTTAGGTAGATAATTGAATGTTATGTTGTTCAGACCAAAAAATGCAGGGTGTTCTACTTAAAATAACAAAGTTATGTTTGTCCGAAATTATAAAAAAGTGACAATGATTTATGAACATTCTGTATAATATTGAGAAACGGGTTTTATCGAAATGAATAGCCCAAAACCTCCTTTATGCTTGGTCAGATTTTATGGGATGATTTCCATACATTTCGATGTTATTCAGTTTCCAATTGTACCTAGCACTTTCATTAAAAAAAATCAATAACTCGAGAACGGTTATGGTAAGGTACATGATGCCTCATTTGAAATCATATAATTTTTTCCAGGCATATTCAAAAGTGTAACGAAATACAGGGTGTTTCATTTAAAAACACAAGTAGAGAATGAATGCTAGTAAAACACAATAAGTCCTGAAGGCTGAAAATTTTAAAAATATCTGCAAAATTAGAAAATAATAACGTTTTTAGGAAGATTCCTACATGAAAATGTGAATCTCATAACTACTTAAGGTTGAATAAATCAGTTTCTGTTGAATGTATTTTCATCGTGTATAAAACTTTCATACGTGGAATCATTGATATTACTTTTCGTATTTTCTCAGGCTGTGGAGGTATTCTTAGAAACAAGTTCGGAACTATTTCGCCGTCAGTTGTAGATGGCAGCTACGCTCCTTCTTCCTCGTGCACTTGGCTCATAATTGCGCCTCCACAAAATGTGATACAGTTAACATGGATGACTTTCAATTTAGAGCAGAGCTACGACTGCAACTATGACAATGTTCAAGTTTTTGACAACAATACAGACTTAGGAATGGGCGGTTTGATAGGAAAATACTGTGGATTCAATGCACCACCCATACTTCTCAGTTCTTCCAACATGATGACTATTGTATTCACTTCAGACGTATCTATTAACATGGATGGATTTTTGGCATCATACACATTCATCCCGGAAAAGAATGGTGAGGAATGAAATGAAGTGGGAATTGTATACGAAATTAATTATTTCAAATGTCACTGAGTAACAACCTATCTTACTTTAGTTTGTGGTGGAAGCTATTTCACGTCAGCAGGAGTCATAAAGTCTCCCAGATATCCAGAGGAGTACCCAACCAATAGAGAGTGCACGTGGATCATACACGTGATGCCAGGTCAACAGATAATGCTGAATGTAACCGAATTCGATATAGAATCTTATTCTGGGTGCAGATATGACTGGCTAGAGATAAGGTGAGTATAGCATTCGTTGGTTTCAACTATATAGGTAGTATTTAACAGCTGATTAACGGAAAAACAGATTTTTAAACAGATTTTCCTAAATAAATGTTCATTTTCAACAGGGTTGAAAATGATCAACTTGTAAGATTAGTAATTAGTATATTTGATGACAGGTACTTTAAATGAACTTAAAAATGTTAAAATTGAGGTACGTCCCATAAGCTGGATCCAGGAATAACTCCAATTTGAATCAATAACTTGTTGCAGTCAATTTAATTGTTTAGAAGTATATTAAAATCAATTGAAATGCAACTTCCCTCATCAACCAGAGCTTTGGAATTAAGATACGATGAAAGGATAGAAACCATTGTATTCACTTTCAAATATTATTGAAGGAAATCTGGTGCTATCTTATTAAGTTTGTCGTACGATGAAATAGAAGAGGTTCTTCGAATTTTCAGCGATAATAACCCTCACCTCCAATTTACTATGGAAAAAGTGGATGATAATTTCAGAGTTTTATTTTTTGATTCCAAAATAATAAGGATACAATATAATACTCTTTTTACCTCTTGGTGTAGCAAATTGGGCATATCAACTATGGGTTACTCCCCATAATTAGTCACCAGTTCACTTTTTAACCGTGTTCAAAATAAGTAACTCTTTTTTTGATAAGCAAATTTATCAAATACGACAAGTTACTCAATGGGGTAAACGAAAAAGGTTGGCTTTTTCCTCACTTTTATAAAGTTATCAATTACAGTTTTTATGTATTTTCAGATTGTAGAAGGTAAAATAACCCAAAAAATGTCTATAAAAAACCTATAAAAAATTTTCTTTAATGCTTTGATTGTGTTCATGATTACTTTCTGACAGTTCAACAATATTCGAAACGTTAATTTAGCAAGTTTGTTAAAAATAGCTTCAAGAGTATCATTATTGAAGTACTTCCAGTGATTTTATCGGTATTCTTTATAGATTTGGAAATTATATTGATTTTAAATATTTGATGAACATATATAGTTGAATAGAACTGGCCGATACTTGATGAAAATCCATATTGAAACTCGGTATTACAGTTTATTGTATGATTTTCACCATAAAAGGTTTTACAAAATCCGCGACACGTGTTTAGCTATACCTACAATAGTGAAGTAAGTAACTTATCATTTTACGCTTGAGAAAGTTATTGTATAGCGAAACACGTGTCGCGGATTTTGTAAAACCTTTTATAGTGAAAATCATACAATAAACTGTATTAATGAGTTTTCATATAATCATTGGAATATTTAATTGAAAACACTTCAAAATAGATATATCAAACGTATCTAATAACCCATTAATTATTATTTTTATGAATCGAAAAGGTTGGTTACCTGCATTTAATGATAAAATTTCAATGTTATTTAAGTTTCTAACATATGAACTCTACAGTTTTATGTTGTTGCTAAGTTAAAAATAACAAATTTACGAACCAAATCAAAATACGAATAGAGCTTGCTAAATACAATATTTGAAAATTGAATATCATGAATCAAACTGAATAGATCAGTAATTACGGGAATATAAAAATAATTTTGTTGAAATTTCTAGAATGGAGTGGTATAAATTGATAATATGTAATTGCTCTTTGTTCTTGAGATGCTACGGGAAACAGTACAGGGGCTGAAAGTTCTTTACATGACTTTATAATGCAAAATATTTTGATTGGCATTTTTCTCAATTCAGTAGCAAATTATTTTTCAAAGTTGTTTCTTTCTGGTAAGCGAATACTCAATTCCATACTCAAAAATATCGTATCTGTCTAATTCATGTCGATATGCTCTCTTTGACAATGGTCTATTATTCTGACTAATGTATGTCCTGGGGTCATTTAGACCGCATTATTTTTTCATCTATGCTTCGTGTCTCAATGGAGATTCATTTTGCTGTTAGTACTCTCAACACGCGGGATTATAATCAATTTCTGAAGGAAACCAATTTTTCTAATTTGTCGATGTTGTTCACATCCCGACGATAATGGAGAAACGAAAATAAAATTTCATTGTTGCAATTGACGAAACGAATGCAAAGCACAAAGTTTTTGTGAATAAATGACAAATTATAAACCAATTTTAGTTTTACCAATTTTACCTAAAATTATTGAGACATTGACATATTCCAGATTGTCTGAATATCTTGAGAAGTCAAAATTATTACACAGTGGGCAATACGAAAAATAATGACAGGAGTTCTCAGTATTGGATGACATAACCTAACTCCAGCTAGAATTATAGTCGAGCAAAAACATGTGGAGTTATTTAATTAGATCTGAAGAAAGAATTTGATACTGTGGATTCATTAAATTCTTTTTAAAAAAATGTATGAATTAGGTATCTGAAGTTTAGTTTATAATCGTTTCAAAATTATTTATTGAATAATCAAATCAAATCAAATCACATTAATAATCCTGTAGAACTTACAAAGTTATAGGATAGGTCAAATAGCATTTTGTACATATATAAAATAACACTTGAAGTGAAATTAAACCAAACATACAAAATATGAAAGATTGCCACATGCATACAATGATGGACAAAACATATCAACTTCATTCAACTTCAGCCTCATTAAATTAATGTAATAGAGAAATAAAATTACGGAAGATTGAGAAATCCATCTATGGTATGAAAATTATGATCTAATAAAACCTTTCCACGGTGTTTCCAATGATTCCGGCAGTTAGTTATAAAGTTTTAGCCCCAAGTAAGAAGGTGAGTTAGCGCTTATATTATATTTGACGAATCTATATGAAAAGCATTGCACTTTCTTGTATTTACATTATGGTAATATGAAATGCAATCATATTTCAACCTATTGGTGTGTATAAATACACACATCAAAAATGAAAATATCCGGGAAAGTTAGAAATTTTAAATGTTTGTATAAATCTCTGCAGGAGGTTCTCTGATTAACGTCTGCTGAAATTCGTTTAATCTTTTTTTGGGCAATAAATGCATTTGGAGCCAATGAAGAGCTTCCCCAAAGACAAACGCTAGATTCTATTTGTGCATAGTAATAATTTTCTAACTGTTCTGTGGTTAATATCGGCTGAAGATTTCGTATCAGATACAAAACAGAACTTACTCTCAATATCACTTTATTACAATGACTCTTTCACTTTAGACAATTTTAGACAAAAATTCACATTCATCGCATAAAGAAAGTGTATTTTTATTCTCAATGACTTTATTTCAATATTTGAACGGATTTTTTGCCTGTGATAAAACCGTACTAATGACGTTTTTCGAATGTTGAAATGAAGTGAGTTGGCGGCACATCATGAAACCAAATGATTTGACACCATATTCGCATGTATTATCAGGACCAAGACCTCAAAATCATAACAATATAATATAAATGATAGCGGACCCAACACTGATTCTTGAGGTACTCCAGTGGTCAAAACATGACTATTTGAAATACATTTATAATTACTATTTTCAAACCTAAGATTCACCGAAACAAATTGACTCCTGTTTCTGGTGAAATACTACCCAGTCAAGGGCAATTCCTCTTATTCCATATGAATATAATTTATTTAATAATATCGTGTGGTCGACGCCGTCGAATGCCCCGCTGAGATTACAAAATATTCCAGCAGGGCATTCACCAGCTTCGATGTATTCCAAGATTTTTGAGTACAAAGCTGTCACAGCAGTAATATTGGACATATTGGATCGAAAACCATGTTGAATCGGGGAGATACTGTTATGTCTCTCATGAAATGTAGTAAATGATGGGGGTGAATGCATATTCAAATATTTTTGAGAAACAAGATAGAACAGTGTGGACCTATTGTTCTCTAAAACATATGGATCCGATTTTTTGTGGACAGGTAAAACTTTTCCGATCTTCAATTTTTCGGAAAACACTCCTGTACTAAAATAGATATTGACTGAGTAAGTCAGAGGATAAATAATGTATAGAAAGCAATATGTTCATATGGAACAATTAAAAATGGAACTCAGTTGTGCTGCATAATATAAGACATTGGATTGGAAGGGATCCATTTTTGGACACGAGTGTTAGTGATGGAATTGTATCGTATTGATGGGATGAAGAAAATAAGAGTAAATATGACATAATAGTTTCTGCGAACTCGTTGAAGAGTCAAGAATAATGCAGGTTGTAACTAAATAAGTGTAAAACATTTAAGGAGGTGATACCTCATCGAAAAAAAGATAGGAACTTTCATATAAGGAAACTTCATTGGATCATCCCTTGTTAAGATACAGCCCTTTGAAGGGGGTACATAAAATTTGTATAATAATTTTTTTCACAAGCACTAAAAAAGTTACAATATTGAAATTAACCTGACGTTTTGTACTACCAAAAATACTGTTTAAAACGCAACCCCTAAACTTTATTGCCAACTTTTTGTCTTATTATTTATTTATCATTTAAAAATTTATTTCCGATAGAAAAAATGTCTCTTGGATTTTTTGTCCAAAATAAACCAATTCGCAGAAAAAAATTATTTTACGAACAACTGCAGAGATACATCGTCATAAATGCAAAAATACGAAACTAATCTATCTAGTAGGTCTCTATAAGCGATAGTGACAATTGAATTGGTATGACGCTGTCAGTTCGTGAATTTTCGAAATTGTATTAATGGATGCTCCAATGAAGTTTCTTTATATGAAAGATCCTATCTTTTTTTTTGATGAGAAATCACCTCCTTAAATGTTTTACATTTATTCAGTTACACCCTGTATTATCACGGTTCTGAAATATGACAATGGAAAAGTTAAGCATGAAGTGTACCACACCATTCAAGAATTCATATGAGTTTTTGCATCAATAGGTACTTGTGACAGTTGAATATGTAGAAAATAATTTTTTGGAATTGAAAATTATTGGGATCCATATTGTCTCCAACCCTATTTTTATTGTATATCAACGACTTGTTGGAAAAATCGAAAACTCCAATATATTGCTCTGCTGACGACAACACACTTGTCTCGTCATTCCATTTGGATTCCTGGACATCGACTACGAAGGTACATCTTCACCGGCAGCAGATGGTTGCAATTCAATTCAATGCCACGAAAACCCAGATATCGGTTTTCTTTAAAAAAATAAATGTCTCTGAACCGAATATAGTAATGTCAGGACAGACCTTCTTTGGAGTATTGTCCTCATGTATGGAGCTACGCCCCTGAGCATATCTTGAAGCTGCTGGATTCCATCCAGAAAAGAGACATTAGCCTGATTGAAGACGCGAACATAACTTGCAACCTTGATAGTCTGGAACATCGAAGAAAGGTTGGAGATTTGTCTCTCTTTTATAGATACTTTCACGAGAGATTTTCAAGTGACTTGGTACATTGGATTTCACCAAGAGCAGTACATATCAGAAATACGCGATGGAATGTGGATACTCATTGTTTTGAAGTTCAACTCAGTACACTTCGAACTTCACTGTTTAAGAACTCTTTCATTTCAAGAACTGCGTTTATATGGAATAAAGTTCCTGAGAATGTTTTTCCAAATGGATTTAATCTCCAGCGGATCAAATCCAATGCGAACCGCTACTTTCTCACAGGCACCGCTTT
>WOGP01007504.1:0-11715 GCA_015342065.1 Leptinotarsa undecemlineata
AGCGAAAATGCACAAGTGTCATGGCTCAAATATTTGAGGATGCATAACTCTAAAATTGTAGATAATTTCGTTGGTCAATTGAAATCCACGATGAAATGCACACATTGTGGACACTCATCAGTAACATTTGATCCTTTCTGGGATTTGTCACTCTCCATACCACAAAGAACCGACCAATTGAGTTTGTGGCAATGCTTGGATTCTTTTACAAAAGAAGAAATTTTGGATGGAAATGAAAAACCGACGTGTTTGAAATGCAAGGAAAGGAGAAAATGCACAAAGTCCCTATCAATCCACAAGTTTCCCCATATTTTAGTAATGCATTTAAAAAGATTCTCTCCAACGGAAATTAGCGGCAAATTAAATGATGTCATCAAATTTCCTCTAGAGGGATTGGATATGGACAATTTTGCAGCAGAAAATGTGGCTACTTCTTGTTATAATCTATATGCACTTTTGAATCACAGTGGGACTACTAACAGAGGACATTATACAGCATGCTGCAGACACCCGTATACTGACGCGTGGCACAAATACAAAGATTCACACGTGTCACCAATTTCACCCAAATCGCTTGTGAGTGGAGAAGCATACGTCCTCTTTTATGTATAGGTTGGAATAAAATCGCACCTTTAAGATAACCGAGCGAAAGTTTGTTTGTGCAATTATTATTATTATTATTTTTTTTTTTGTTACTTTCTTACATGTACCTGTTTCGTCAATTTTGAAATAATAAAGTTGAAATCAATTTTTATATACATTTGTATGAAATTTTCACCGCTGACACTTCAATTTATTTCTTTATCCATAAAGTTAATGGTATCCGAAGGCATGGGGATATTTCCTCCTATTTACTCGAAATTTGGAAATTGATCTTGATGGGTTGATCATCAAGTTCAGTTTTTGAGTCTGAGAAGAACAAATAGCTTTATATAAAAGTATTGGTGTCAAATTTTGTATGAATCTGTATCTATCAGAGTATAACTTTTATCCATTTCAAAGAAGAGTTAGCAGAATATAATTCGAGCATGTTTCTGCTCGAATATTGAGTTTATGGGTTCGACCTTCAGGGGGTCTTCTATCGATTTGGAGCGGACAGTTCAAAGCTATGAAACCTAGTCTTAGTTTCATTTTCAATCAAGAATGAATTAGAATTCATCCTTCTTTCCGTTAAAATTATTTATTGAAATTTATAAAACCATAAATGAGAATATGAATACTCCCATAGCCCGTTTGGAAAACACCTGTATTTTGGTTTTCTTCTCTTGAGTTCTTTCTTTCATTCTTTTTTATACAATGAAGATGAAGTAGAATACTAAAAAAGGCATTTCTACCATTATTTTATTATGAGAAATATTTACTAATTGTTTTATAATTTCATGATTTCTATTTTGAAAGTGTTAAAAAAGTACATATATGCACATAGACTTACTAATTAACCCAGAGTAATATCAAAATTGTCGTTAATTAGTTGTTCTATGTATGTTTTGCCTACAATATAGTAGTCCATAACAATTCTGACGTAATACTTTTCTCAACATTATTAAATGTGAAATAATTAGCACCGAGGAGAAACTGAAATGTTTTTTTTTTCATTCCTATTTGACTTGATACTTATCACAGAGAAATTGTTAATACAATATCACAAACCCATAGCTTGACCAAAAACTCATTTTACTTCATCAATTCTAGCGCGCTGGTGAAGAAATGACGGAATGTATCGAGAAAATAGAACTTGGATCCGAAACATTTTGCTCTCTGCTAAGAAAGAATGGGGAGAGATGCTCCAAAGCAGGTGTCGAAGCCATTGCTAGCTGTTTGCCAGAAGAATCCAAAGAGCTTCCGGCCATGCTGTCAAAAATTATCTGGGTTATCATAGACCAGGCATGCAATTCCACCGTGGAAGAAATATTGGGTGAGTTGAGAGTTTGGTTATCATCGATAGATTCTCAGAATTACCTTTAAATATCCTATTGAAGAATTATTGATTTATTAGACTTAGAATATCAAGCCTCAACGTAGAAAAAAGAAAGCTCGAAAGTCTCCGAACAGGTGTTTTTTGCATATAAGTACTACGACAAACCGTAAACCAATCAAGAATGTTCTTCATTTTATACTTGAAACTTATTGGAATCATTGGAAATCAATTATGTGAATACTACTGCCAAACTATGTTTGGATACTAATCAAAATATGTTCAATAAATTCGATAATTTCAGTTTCAGATAAAATTTTTTTGTCTTTTTCGAAGTAATTACTAACTGAACTACTTATTTTACGAAAAGAAACTATAAAACCTTCCTAATGAGATTAAAAAAAGATGTGATTTTCAAAATGTTTTGCTTATATTTCGTGAACTATAGCAATTACCAAAAAACTTTAATGAAGTGTTTTGTTCAACTTCTCATCAGAAACAAAAAAGGGTTCATAAAAACAAAATTTTTAGATTTTAGTTTCAACTTGTTCCACAATTTCAAATTTATGATTTATGTACACTATTGAGTACAACAAAAATGTTTGATATACTTTTTTGATAACTTCAACAATACGATACATATCGCAAAAATTACTTGTTTTCAAAAAAAATCGAATAATTCGACTAATATTAAAAATATATCTTTGCATTTTATGGCTATCATAATACTTTTACTTGTGGGTTATTTTGAGTCGCAGGTGTATCCGAATAAGCCACAAATCACAGCGGTCCTCAAAGCCAACAATAACCCACTCCATTGGTGAAATTCAGCCATATATATGTGCGAGAGTCATGGAAAATTGGATGTTTCGGATGCGCTCACCCAGAGGAGCCGAGGCAGACATTTGAACAATGCCATATTCCACACATAATGGCATCAATAGGTCTTTCAAAGGAATGAAAAATTTCGATATCTCACTTACACTTTGTTTTATTTGAATTCAAAGATAGGAAGATAGAAAGCGTCTAATGAAAAACCCTATAGTTAGAATAAAATTGTAAAGGAGTTTTTTGTAGATTTTTTTGGGAGCCATTTGTAAAATTTCGAAACAAGTTTTTTTTCTATTTCTCTCGTACTAGTGAATTTAGTTAAAAGTGCATTCAAGTTTTCGTGTATCTCAACCTATTTGAAAGATACTAGTTCTGAAAATACCAGGGTTGCCAAAACAGATCCAGTAAAACACCTTTCTAATTATTCAATTTCAATCAAACTTGGACAGTCTGGAGTTTCTCACATGAGATTCAACAGTTGGTGAAAATTTTGACTCGATATCTTGTTTTCTTTGAGTATTATCTTATGTCAAACTTCTGCACACGAACACCGGAGAGATAATTCAAATATTTGAAAATAATGATAATAATAACAGTAACCTTTATTCCTCACATAAATTGTATACTTTATATTTGAGACCATGAGCTGATAAACAGAAGAAAAGGACGGACTTCATTTCATTTGGATTTACGACCTCACTGAAATGTTCTTCCACCCAACCCCATAAATGCTATCCTAACTTTATTACCCTTTTCGAGGTATCAGCATCATTACACTTCCAACAATGAATGTTTTAAGTTTATATAAATAACAACGAAATATTATTTCTTCAGCATCGGAAATTATTTTCTTCCACGTTTTCATATAATCTCTCCAATAATTCGAGTTGAATAAAGAAATCATTTTTGACAGACATAGGTTCTTCACTCTGTTTCCGTTCTTTCAATGCGATAGTATTTATTACTGAAAGGTCATCAAGAAGCCAACCTATCAAAGCTTACATGAGGTTGGAAAGGTAACCATTTGATACCTCGATTGTTGTTCGAAAACCAAGTTCAAGCTTTCACAAGTAGTCAAAACATTCCTATCATTCATTTTTGTGTGATTATAATTACGATATCAGTATATCGTGGACACATATATCTCTCCAATTGACTTAAAAATTTCAATGAAGGTATTTCAATTTTCGAAAATAATGAATTTATTCAATTTCAGAATTATTCAACCCTTGTGTACTCAACGAAGAAGCAAGTAAGTCACCAGAATGTATAGCGGTCACGGACGCTTTAGCCAGCCACAAGGATCAACTTCCTTCAAAGAGTTTCGTTTGTTCGTAAGTATCGTAATTCAAATCTACCAATGCATATCACCTCCACCTCAATGGAATCAGTTTTTTCTTTTTCCAATTCCTTCATACATAAGGAATTTCGTACCACATTTGGAACCACATTTTTCATGAGGAATTGTCATAATATTGATTTCTGGCAAAACTGGAACTTGATCCACCTACATTTTCCAATATATGATTGTTTTTTATAGAATGATACCTAAAGTAAGAAGCTGTTCTAAAAAATTCGAAAGCGGTTGTACAAATCCAATCACTAAGAATGCCAACCTCCATTTCCATGATGCTGTTGAAGAAGCGATCAAAGAAGACTGTGATGCATTAAACAGAACCTAATTTCGAAAAGAAAATGTCTATTGAATGAATATCAATAAAATTATGTAGAAGAAAACATTGTATTAGTAATTTGGCCGATTTTATTATTGCGGTGTGGAAGGATGTTAATGGTAGGGAGGATTTATAAAAAAGGAAATTTTGGAATGCAATTATTCCTAAAATAATTTGAAAAACGGAAAATTTGGTAATATAACAAGAAAACTTAATGAATAGTAATTAGTATAACTCTAAATGTTCATTCGGCAACATTAATTCAGTCAGCAGTAGAAAAATTTCAATGATGTTGAAAATTATGAATACATTGATTCGAACTCAATTTCAAAAATTGCATTTGTTGTTTTGTTATTGAGTGTCTGTGATTAAATTTCAAAGGGGATCACTTGGTAGAACACTTAAGAAAAATTGATGGCAATCCGCGGGTGTTTCTGGCTTTTGGCCACATCAGCGCGGTGTTGCCATGTGCAAAGAAGGGCAACACTTGGTTGCCGAAAAGGGGAATTCAGAACAAACGAACAAAGTCAACAACAGGAGCCTACCGCACATTTGTTATTCTACTTAGGAGACCTAGAATTTTTAGGATATTATAATATTACTACGGAGTATATACCTGCGTATATTACGAGTCCAGGATACTTGAAAACGGATGTTGAGTGTCTATGTTTAAATTCAAAAGGGGAAGATAAGCTGAAACAGCACTCAAGAAAAATTGATGGCAAACCGCGCCCACTTGTTTCTGGCTATTGGCCTGGAAAGCGCGGTGTAGCCAAGTGCAAAGATGGGCAACACTTGGTTTTTGAAAACGGGAAGACAGAACAAATGGACGGAGCCAACAATAGAAGCCTATCGCACATTTGTGATTCTAATTAGGAGTCCTAGAATTCCTAGAATATCCTAACATTACCACAGAGACAGCTGCAGCTACCTGCGTATCTTCCAAGTCCAGGATATGAGTATGAAAAGGAGGTGTTATTGAGGAAGACAGAACAAACGAATGGAGTGAACAGCGCTTTTTCGACCTGTGATAGGTCTCAAGAGTAGGAACTTCTTACTCAAGCGTGTCTCTGATGAGATCTATGGTAGATTGAAACAACGCAGTCTGTTTAAGTTGAATAGAGTGAAATTTCCGAAGGAAACGATTAAGTTTAAACTGACTCTGCAAAATATGAGTTACTTTCAGATACGAACTGGAAAACAGCCTTCTGAAACAACTACTTTCACATGAATATGACAAGACATGAAAGAAAAAGTAAGACATGAAAGAAAAAGTACTTTCGAAATAACTGTTTTCATATGAATCATACGAAAATCACTTTTTCCCCATGCAGTTTGAAATTCAAGCATTCGTTATGGAACATTTTCATCCTCAATGGTGGATGTTTGCTTATTACCTACGTCTTGAGCGTACATAAAATTGTAGACAAGCAGTTGTTTTTGTGCTATTGCTCAGGCAGTTTTGGCAACGCCCCGAATATTGGCACTATTAATTGAATAAATTTCAGTAAACATACATTTTCGAAGGGTGGAAAGAATAAAAAGATAAATTGAATGTTCAAATGGAAAATCAAAAATGAATATTTTTGATTAAAAATAAAAAATTTATACTAGAATATTTCTCAACCATGATAACAAGAAAATTTTTAGAAAAATGCATAATTTGAAAAATACAATTACAAAATCGTTAGATTGAAACATTTCAAAAATTAAAATTGTTTGTTTTAACGATCAGAATCATTTTGATACAAAATTGATTCAGCATCATATATCTAGTAAACATTGACCTCTTGCCATCCACGAATTCAAAACAATTCTCAACCTGGAGATATATAAAGCCTTGCAGAAGATGTTCTGTACAATACGTGTTTTGCTTTCTTTTGCTACAGAACTGAATAGGCAAAAAAAAAGAATGAAGACATTTGTATTGTTAGCAGTTTTTCTCTTCGCCACATGTAAGTGATACAAGTTTCTTCATAACGGATTGTTTCAATCTCTATTAATCATTAGCTATCGTTTCTCATTTTCTGTTATTTCAATGAAATTAACCAAGAGTTCCTATAATTTTTCATGTAAATTCATTACTCTATCAGTATTCGTAGTGACTCTAAAGAAAAGTGGGTTCCATTCGTTACTCAACCAAGGTGCCGCATTGCCTCTGATAACGTATGCCGCAGTAGCAGACGAAACGTTAGGTAAAAACACCTGCAGACCATGGCTAACCCAGGAACATCTGACAATTTCTAAGACACCGGATGTGAAAGCTTACACATCATGATCTGTCGTTAATGTTCTTTACTTATAATTGTTTCACTAACGTCTGTTCTTTAACAGACTTTGATGAAATTCCGGAGAGTGACAAAACAAATATGCTGTATTCAGTGGTCTACTAGGGACATTAATGGGAGTTCTGAAATCGAATCGGTGGGATAATTAAGTATTACATTTTTCAAATGTTATTTACTTATACTTTTTCAACGACGAACGCATTTCAAAGTGATTTTGGCCTGAACAATTTCAAAATTAGGTGTATTCAGTTTTGAGGCGAGATGTTTTCAAAAAAATAGCAAATTTATTTTTTTTTACTTCGAAAAATTATAAAAGTTGATCTCAATGTCCACCTAATAAAAAAAATCACTGTATGAAAATACAAGAAGATAGTAGTATTGCTGATGTCGAAGCGCCACTAATATTTATAAAATGCGGAAAGTCCTGTAGAATCTAATTCCAAAAATATACAAGGACCGAAAATGCTGTTGAAGAAATTAAATAGTCACGTACTCGATCTCGGATTTCACTCTGCAGGGTGTCTTAAAAATCATGTTTCATAGTGAAGGAGGTGATAAAGAAAGTCATTTTTGATTAAAAATCATGTAACATGGGACTCGGTTCTTTTTCGAGAAATTTCCATTTGTGTGGCTTTTACAAAAAAATATTTTTTTGTAAATATTCTGTAAAACGCAGAACAATTCCGAAGAGTTTTTGAAAGTAAGTATCAGAATTGTTGTTTTTTTGGAGATATTTTTCGGAGCTCGATTTCTTTTTGTATATGTGTTCTTTAAGCAGTTGCAGTAGTATAAATGCGTGTAACTCAAGCCAAAAAAGTCAACATGTCCATAAGTCCATAAGTTTAGAGCTTATAAATAAGAAGATTACGGAAAAACCCTAAAACCAACAAGAATATAAATAATATTATTTGGAATGATTCTCAGATTTGAATTTAAATTAAAACTACCCAAAATAAAATTTTGTATCTCTTATGTAAAATATACGTAATAATAATGCTTTAATAATAAATTATCAACATTTGGCGTCAATTTTGTAAGGGTTAATCTTAAACCTCCTCGGCTAATGATGTCCTGTCTGTTTCTTTTTTTCGTTAGGAGATTGGTAACAGCGCTGAACCCCTTTTCCACTAGGTATGACGATGGAAAGGAAATTAAAAATGTCCTCGCTATATTCCATAATACGTGATAAGTAACGGGTATGTTGTTTTGCAGCCAGAATTGCTGATATCCGTTTTTAAACTGAACCTTAAGTTCTTCGTTCATACTTAGTTCAGTCAGTTCCTCTTGTATTATGACATTCGTTTCTTCTATGTCACCATATGGATTAATTATCCACGGTGGTATTACCATAGTCAAAATATCCTCAAACCTAGATTCAAAATCTGAATAGAGGGCATTTAAATGTTGAACGTAAGTTGAAACGGCGTCGTCAGTAGAACAAGTCCAGTTATCACCCGAAAACGATTGTGGATACTAACAATCACAACGTCGTGAAGTAACTTGGTTTGGAATCTTATAATTTTCAATTTTCACTTCTTGTTAATAATTTTTTAATTTTCATCTCGTGCTATTAGTTCAATTTTTTTATTTTCTTATTGTTGTTTGTATTTTATTTCATTGTAATTGCAGTACTTTTGCTCAATGTAATTGTTAATTTAATTTTTTACAGATTCTTTCAGGGATTTCAAATCAATTTATATCATATTAGACAATGGAAGTCCAGACTAATGAAATTATTATTTACGGCCTAACTCGGTATCGCATCGGTGTCGCATCACTTTTCTCTTCGAAATAATAAACTGCTGATCCTTTCGATGTACTGGAAACGAATATTACGTTCTACATCATTATCTCAGCTTATATCATAATTATTATGGAAACATATTTTTGTTGAAACTTCAGCACCTTGTAGAAATAAACGATTCCAACAATTGCAGAAAAAAAAAATTCCAACGAAATCACGTCTGTGGAGTAGGAAATTCTGTTATTCCATATTAATATAATACCCTTTTCTCAAATCGAAAAGTTCCCATCTATGCGACCACATTGTAGGCGATGTGGTCAGCACGCTTCAGGTATTTTCTGTCTCGACAGAAGTTTCCTGGAAAGAACAAAAACAAACTTGATTTGATTTAGTTTTTCTGGAGTTGTGCGAGTTGGCAATATATTCGCGATAACAAATAGGATCGATTCAGCAGATTCCCAGTTCCGTGTTGTGTTGACATTAGTTTTCCTGTTTACAGTGGCTATTTTGTTCGGTGTTTTGTTTATTTTCGGTTCAGCTGCATGTTACGTTGTAAATTAATGAAAAGCTTTGTTTACCCCGTCCCAAATTATAAATTGTATATAATATCTGGTTATGTTACATATGCTGCCCCATTTTATTTGACTCCAAATGTTCAAATTGAAATATTAATGATTTCATATCAAACGTGCGTTTCCAATATGCAGACCCCAGATAAATTGAATCATACAAATGGAAGGCTTTTAGATTGGAATTGTGCTATATATTATTTTGATTAGGAAAATGTGTTTTTGAGAATTATCCATCTGACTTTTTTTTTTATATTAATTCCCGACAGATTTCTAGTAGAGTCTAAATAAATTTCAAATGAATTTTATCAAATGAATTGTTGGATGGAGCCGTTACTACATAGTAGGAGATAATTATGGTAGGCTAACTTCTGTCGTATGTCACCCATATTTGGATTAACGCAATCGAGTAATATTGAGAATCAAGAGCTCATGTTTCTAAAGGTGGCCCTAAACGATCAATCAGCTTGATCAGACGACTGAACCAATCGATTGACACGCGATTCAATCAACTATAATCAGCCCTTCAATATTTTGATCAAAACCTACTTCTCACCAGAAATGGGACCAGTGCATACTGGTTGTTCATTCGCTGGTTTCACAATATGTCTTTATCAGTGCCGTGTGTTCGTGCGGTTAGGTTAGGTACTGAGTGGTTTTGCAAATCGATTTTTGAAAACTTTTTCTAGAGATAAATTACCTCAACACCAAACTGATATTTAGCACTCGACGCGCGTTTCGCTAACAAGGTTAGCATCTTCAGGAAAATCAAATATAGACCGAATCTAAAGACAAGGGTTAGCTGTTTATATACCTAAAGTTTTTTGGTCCAATGTGGAGTTTGTTGTTAAATGATGATTATCCTAATAGAATTTTTGGTAATTAACTAGTGGAACCACTACCTGCAAATTAATTTGCAAGTCGTGGTTTCACTAGTTAATTACCGAAAAATCAATTAGTATAATCATCATTCAACAAACAAAAACCACATCGGTCCAAAAAACTTTAGGTGTATAAACAGCTAACCCTTGTCTTTAGATTCAGTATCAATTTGCTTCTCCTGAAGATGCTAACATTGTTAGCGAAACACGCGTCGAGTGCAAAAATATCAATTTGGTGTTAGGGTAATTGATCTCTAGAAAAGGTTTTCAACTTTCACACCAAAGGTTCCAATCTTATCGTGTGAACCGATTTTTGTGAAGATCTTTGTGTTTTTGGATACTTTCATCAATTTGGCTTTCTGGAGACCTTTTGAAACAAATGATAACATTACGTGTGAGGAATCTGTGTCAATCGACAGGGATCCGCAATTTGAAAATAAGGACTTCCATGTTGAAGTTCAGCGAGTAATTTTGAATATTCATGAATGTTTGAAGAAGGAAAACTGTCACACTTCACAAAATGCCATTGTGAATAGAATATGCGAGTTAACTATCTTGTTCGACAGTACTTCGAGGTATCAAAATAGGGGATGTCATTGATCATGCAATAAAACAAAAACAAAGGAATAAAAAATTCGCAAACGTTGATGGTGCTACAAAAGATGTGATTCGGCGAACTATTTATGGTATATACCAAAAAATGAAGTACCAACGTTGGAAATGATTTGGTATAAATTACTCGACTATCCCGATTACAATTACAAATCTTTAGAAACTCTACGAGGTGTCTTATTGTCTTGTGGTGTCAAATATAAAAAATTGGTTCGATGGTCATAATGGAAACACGTGGTCATATCGTCTTACGTTTGCCTCCATACTATTGTGTGTTCAATTCAATTGAAATGGTTTGGGACAATAGAAGAGAGCTCGCGGAAATGTAATCGGTCACCGACTTTGAATGCTGTAGTGTATCCGATCGTTATTCAACCCCATGATGATTCCACCTCATCCGAATATAGCGGAGAAAAATATTGACTTTTCTAGTAATTTGTTGGTCTCTATTATTTTGTAAGGTATGTTTGACGAGATTTCGGTGTTGTTCATTGTGATTACTTCTCTGCATGGTCCATGAGCATGGGAGAGCAGGAATTGGAGCATTTCCCGATACCCTAAAGCACTTTCTATCAGCATGTTCAGCATATGCGGTCTCGGCCTATATCCATCGACATCGGCACTCTTAAGGTATTGACGAGATACCGGTGTTGCTCTACGCTCTGGGGGATATTGAATCCGTTGTGGGGAACGAGCAGTGCCGAATTTATTGGAACTATTTGTTCCCCACCCTCAGGCTCATACAAGCTAATAAGCTTGATGTAGTCCTTCATGACCACCAGAGAAAGACGATATTTGTCATGGAGTTTTCTGGTCCTGGCGAGACGAATATCGTCCAAAAAGAGGAGGAAAAATGGATGAAATATCGAGATTTCCTCTTCGAACTCTGCAGACTCTATCCAGAGCACTCTGTCAAGATGGATGTTCTGAATATTGGAGATATTGGTGAAATGATGCCCTCTCTACTCTCGAATCTTAAAATCATATCGGCCTGACGCACTAAGGCAGAAATCCTAGTCACACAGATGCAGAAGGTTGTCATTCGTGGCTCACTACGCCTGCTCAGGGCACATGATTCTGGGACCCATTGATCACTTACCCCATGGTGTGGGGATTGGTCATTAGTTGATAATGCTGGCGCGCCCTCTCGAATGTATCAGGACTTCGGGAGATAGGGCCTGACCAGCGCACACTACGGTGAC
>WOGP01007505.1:0-11714 GCA_015342065.1 Leptinotarsa undecemlineata
TTATTACCAATTGTACTATATGGGGATTCCTAGGTAAAATTCCTAAAGTGTTTTATTGTTTTATTACCTAGGAATTATAAATTCCAATGTATTAGAAAAATAAAGATTCCAGGTCATTTACTGGGTTATGGGTATACTCACGCGTACTACCTGAAACGTTCCCGCGTACCACTGGTGATATGCGTACCACCGGTTGGGAACCCCTGGCCTAATGGGCATTCATCAATGATCTGGTATATTTCCTCAAGACTTGAATATATCTCATGACTTCGATTGTAAATATACATTTGTTTTTTTCAGTAGTAGCGTCTCATGTAATGAGGCGGAAACTAAATAAGTTCCATTCACCCATCGATATTCGCATTTGAGCATGTAACATCACCATTGGCATAAGTTAACATAATCAAAAGTGACGAGCACCAATGTAATTGGGGGATACATTTGCATAAACATCTTCCTCCAAATTCAACCGTGCGTGATACCGAGTATAATTTGCATTTTGTCTCGAAATAAGCACCAACTCGCATAGTTTTGACTTAAATTGTTTAGTGACAAACTTCTCGAAACTCAGATGAAGTTAAGTATGATAATGCGACGTTTTACACCAGATGCCGCCTGAACGTTTAATTCCCTTTTAATCCGGTAAATAACTTCACGTGTAAACCCGAGGCTCATATTCGAACTACGTACCGTTAGATATTAGAATCAGTCGGCGATGGAATGTCTTAGATATTGCCTGAAGGTTGAGGAGTAAGTATTCAAATTAGCGCACTGCTGTCTGGAGATCAAGAACTTTGACATGCTGATAATGGTAATCTCACGAAGGCGGCCGACTTTGATATTGTCGGTGTATCAAATCACTTAGTGAATCTTGGAACAAAGGCCCAGTATATCATTACGTCGTATGTTATCAATGGAAAATATCATCTGCTTTCAGAACGCGGCTGTAACAAGAACTGCATTGAATACCTCATAAAGGAAATAATGCCGTTAATTATGTTATACTGGGTGAGAAGCAAATTGCTGCCCTGAATATGAGGCGGAGATATTGTTCTTGTTCGAACAACTCTGTTCTACTTGTAACACTAAAATACTCGTATAAAGGGTCTTCCAACCGTGACTTCCGAACTTTGGCAATTAATAACGGTCATCTTGTTGAAGCTACGTCTGTCAAATTAGTTGTCATTCATGCAGTCTATTTTGCCAAATGACCATGGATGGATAAAGCATTCAACAACAGAAATCTCAGCCGGACAGATGCAGAAGGCTGTCATTCTTGGCTCACTGTGATTACTCAGGGCACATGATTGTTGGACACAATGATCACTTACCTCACGGCATGGGGAGTGGTCGTTGGTTGATAATGTTGGCGCGCCCTCCCGAATGTATCGGGGCTTCGGGGGATAGGGGCTGACCAGCGCATACTTCGGTTTAAAAAATAATAATAATAATATTCTTCATTCAGTAGAACACAGGATTACATCAAACTGAAAAGGCGGAGTTCATCTTGAGCACCTGGAGTGCACAAAGATGATCTTCCAGTTAACCTTTGGATGGAATAAAAGACAACTTATTGAAATTGAGATAAACTATAGATATATGTGCTGATTCAAATCACCGCTTTCTAGATATTAGAGGATTTCATGAATTCAAACAAATGTTTTCGAAAGAAGGAGAGTTTCATATTCCAAAAATCATTTGGAATAGCATTGTAAGTGGTCGATATATTATAGAAAACACTTCCCTCAAACAATGATGCTTTGTGGATTGGTGGTGAACGTCAGTGAGGAACACAATCTTTCTATAAAGGTAGGAGGAAATTTGGGTAGTAATTATTTTATGATATAAGGTGGAGCAATGAATTTTTGGGCGATATTTCATATTTAGCCACCCGGCTTTTCGTAGCTTATGACTGGTAGGTTGACGCCTACGAAAACCAAAGATGAAGCGAAGACAATAGTTTTGGATTTTCTGGATGTTTGCTTAGATGCTTCCGTAATACAAGATCTATAGACCGTATCGCAATAAGTAAATGTAGAAAGAACTAGAGAATGCATTCCGTTGCATGCTTTTCGAATATCATCCGCATACATTTGTGGATAATAATACGAGACAACATTTTTGAAAAACGCTGTGAAAATTACATAGAGAATGGGCCCCAAAATGGATACCTGTTGTACTACTCTACATGTCAGTTCTCTTATTTGAGAAACCCTGATATTGAGTACAACTCGTTGCTTTCGACCACTTAGATAGCTATTAAAAAACTTTTTGTATCGAAATGGTTGTTCCGTTCTGTTCCATTGGTTCACTAAACGATCAATCGAAAGCCGTACGTTGACGAAACGCAAGATCTACCGAAAACATCGCCGCTGTTTGTGAGAGTGTGAAGAATCCTAAGCAGCAAATTTCGCGTTGCTCACAAGAACTTGGCATTTCGCAGACCACAACTTGACGAATTCTGCGTCGAGACTGAAACAGTTGCCAACTAACCCTAATCTTCATCGTAAGATTATCTCCGTCGCGTCAGAATTATATAGTTATTAACGTTACAAAGTCCATAGGTAGCAAATAACGGATCAGTTTGAATATCGTATCAGCCGTGTGTCGTTGAAGACATTTCGTAATCTCGTTAAAAGATTACATTTTGATTCCCAAGAAAGGCCAAACCACGTACCTCGTAAGGCTACAAAAAAAAATCCCAACATCGTGTTGTCATGGAACAGCTTGAAAATATCATAACAATATTATAAACAACGTCAGTTTTTTATGTTCGGGAGTTCGCTTCAACAACGACCATGGATGAAATTGAGAATCAGAATCATATTTCAATAAATTGATGGATGTAGCCATTTCTACGTGGTAGGAAATCATAATGAAAAAAAAAAAGAAATGAAACTTTCTATGTTTTATTTAGAGTTCATTGTATAAGTTTGAAAATGTCCGTATAGGACGAAACTACAGTAACGTTAGTTATAAATAAAAGTTGTAAAAAACATAGGAAGTTTCATTTCTCCTGGCTTCATAAGAATCATATTTCATTGGAAATATTGGGAAAATCATATGCAGCAAGTTTCGATTTACAGCTGAAAATAACTCAAGAGCGATATCAAAAAGAATATGAAAATTTCGAAACGTCTCCTTGTGTCGAAATCCCTAGCACAACAGGACACGTATTGAAATCAATTTATTATATTAATTCAAACAAAATGCACAAAACATTCAATAGCCTTTGAAATGTTAATTCGCACTTTTGCGAAAATCAAACAGTGAAAGTTATAAACATTTACTGCCTGCCTAGTATTTCATGATTTTCTCCAAGAACCACGCAGAAAAGAAATTTAGAAAGAACTGAGTACTTTTATAAATTGTTTGTTATAAATGACATCTTCAATTGAATTTAATTCGACAATAATAATTGGAAAAAAAATCTCGTGACACCTTCATATATCTTGTATATTGATGCTAAATTATTCAGCATGACGTGAATAAAGTGTTCTAAAAAGATTAAGGTATAGTAAAATTTCATAATATTTCTATATATTTTATCATCATTCTTCCTCATGTACGCCACTACAAAAGACAGATTAAGGCAAAAACGTCACAGTGATTTTTGAGAATTTAGTGCCTCATATAATAATATTGAGAAAGTGAAAATTTGAAAAACCACTTCTCTAAACTTTTCCCAAAACAACAAGATCCGGCAAATGTTTGACACAGGACAACTACATGCTTAACTGATTGGATAATAGATTCTTGCAGTACTTTTGTGTAAGACAACTACATGCTTGACTGGTACTACGACAGACTTTTGCAGTACATTTGTGTAATATTTCTCGCTGATGCAGATATTTCTCTTCTGATAAGCACCTCACTAAGAATAATCTGAAGGAAATTTTATAGAAGATCATTTGATTAACTTCAACATGGTTCCGAAACTAAACCGTTGAATATTTGTCAACCATTCATCAATTGAATAACGAGCAGATCAGGAAAGGGTTGTCCCAAGAAAAGTTTTTGAATAAATTCAACAGTACAAAACTACAAAAGTTTAGTGAGATTGGTGATTGTTTGTGAAAGTATGATAGTGAAACAATTGTTCTCAGTGCATTCGATACTGATATCAGAATTCAAATCATTGTCATCGTAATTCACTATTTTCATTAGGTTGATTATTATACTACTCAAGTTTGGTGACATATTTTCAATGGCATCAGAAATAGAAACTCTAAGTACCGCTTGTCCCTCTCCTGTAGCTAAATTATCACAAACATATTTCTTCAGAAAAATAAACATTGTTATCATTCGTTGAGTTGTGCAACTACCAACTCTTTGAAATGCATACAAAATTCCCGCAAATTCTCGAAAATTCATATTCATTTCCATTCCCTCAAGCACTTTTCAACACATTCACTAAACATCCAAAAAAGGAACTCAAAAACAGCACTCGACAAACCCGCAAGAGCGAAATTATAAACCTATTAAAACTTCGCATAATGCCGAGCTCATAATAGTTGGGACATACAGCATGTAATTTTCAGTTAATCTGCCTCGTCCGAAGCTCTTCTAATCCGAATAAAAAGCCTGAGGCTTAGCGAAAGCGTCAAATTCAAAGGGTGATCCGCAGAACACGGTCTTTTGCATTCGTAATTCTATCAAACAAAATGAATCGGAGCGAAAGAACGCAGGCTTTGTTATTCTTCTTAATTAATAGCTTCATTGTTGCGGACGGAGTGTTTGTGTGTCCTCCCACAAAACACATGGTTCTTTGACCGGGGTTAGCGAATCAACTGTTCTGTTCCTGCGAGGTATTGTTTATTGCAAACAATGAACCGTTTTTCATCCGTAAGGAATTGAGATAGAATCTATTTTCTGAAAACTTCTTGTACACATTGTGGACTTGAGAAGTAATTCATCAATTTAAAAGAGTGTCCTCTTAAGACCATGTCAGAGGAGTGAATCCGTTATTATCTCCAAGTAGTTTTTGCGGGAACTTCAATTTTGGATCCATAATGAAATGGAGCAAACCTAAAAGAAATTGTATTTCTAGCATTCAGAGTTCGCTATCTTTGTTCATTGCTTCATATGTTGTTATGTAATGTGTGTAGAGATGATAAGCAAATGCAGCTTTCGAGTGTAGCTGAATATGGAAATAACAGGATGCGGTGCTAGTTATTTTCTAAATCAATTTCCTTCTAGCATATTTTGAGGTTTTTATAGCAGAGCTGGGAGGATGTATGTCTCTGGAACTATCGCTGTCACTGAAAGAACCTTTGAAATACCGAGCGCCATAGTATCACAGAAAACCTTCTCCTGGGAATTGGGTGCTCTGCCATGATGGATCTCCTATCCCTAGCTCCTCGTGGGATCAAAACATAACCGAAGAATCTGACCCAGATTCTTCAAAGGAGATGAAGGTCGAATAATGACCCTCAACCGGAAATACTTGTCACATCGCATCAAGGCGAGAGCTCCTCAGATCTCTAAGTCTTGATTCTATTAAAAACCAAAGAGGCTGAGTGAAGTAGCTAGAAAGCATATTATCGCCTTTTCAGAAGCAGATATCCTTCATATCTGCCTTGCATCACACTCTTGAGCCATATAGGTAGAATTTGCTTCAGGAGAAGAAAAAAGCCTCCCCTCAATATCAACCAATCAAGTGTTACCTTTTCAGTATTTTTAGAAAGATTATAGAGTTGCATATTGCCTAGATGGTTGCAGGTTAGCTGAGGACCAAGAGAGCGTCTCCTGGCTGAAGGGTGCAATTATTATCCAGTAGCCACGGGAAGGCACCTGAAATTTGTCATAGATCTACTTTAATATTACTGAAGTTTCGTCCCAACAACAAACCGTTATTTTAACAATTCGACACGTGTTTCCATCACCAAGTGATTATCTTCAAGAGGAAGATTGAACTTCCTCTTAAAGATGGGACAATTGGACTACTTGGTTGAGAACATGAAAGTCAGTGAAAACTGGAACAGAGGGAACAAAAATCCTGGAATACCTAAGAATGATCATGAAGAAAGGTTCTTTTAGTACTCATCTTCATGAAATGAATTTTAGGGGTTGCGTTTTCCACCCCTTACAATCATGTGGCAAATCAAATAAATTTTTGGCTAAGTGTTTTTTTGATAGTACAAAAAATCAGGTTAATTTCAATATTGTAACTTCTTTAATGCTTGTGAAAAAAATTGTTATACCAAATTTATGTACCCCCTTTAAGGGGCTGTATCTTAATAAGGGATGATCCAATGAAATTTCTTTATATGAAGAATCCTATCTTTTTTTCGATGAGGAATCACTTCCTTGAATGTTTTACACTCATTTAGTTACACCCTGTATGGTGTGGTATACTAGGTAGAAGCAATGAGAGCTAAAAAGTACAGGGATATAATGGACTGCACCCAAGAAAAATTTTTTGATGTATTTAAGTATTTCAAAGAATAGAAGCCAGGATCACCATCATCGCCAGATGGCAGGATGAGAGGAATACCAATAACAAAATATTGCAAGCGACTATACGTAGAATAAATGTGTAGCATGCAAATTCAAACGCCTGGACTACTACTTGAAACAGGCTGCTGATTGGAACATGAGGTTTCCCTCCGGATGAAGTTTAGAGTTCAGAGCAAGAATTGTGACCAATGTGTTGAAATTGGTGAAGTTCCCTCCGGATGAAGTTTAGAGTTCAGAGCAGGAATTGTGACCAATGCGTTGAAATTGGTGAAGAACAAGTAGTTTTTCACTTCACTGCAACTATCATATACATTCACAAAGTGTTAACAACAAAATTACATTACAGCAATACGGGATGTCATTTTCGGTCAACCTGTCTCATCCGATTATAAAGTGCAAGTCTTAGCGAAAACGTAAAAGAAAAATGTTGATCCGCAAAATACGGTATTTCGCATTCGTAATTCTATGAAATGAATCGAAAGTAAATAACGCAAGCATTGTTATTCTTCTTAATCAATAGCTCCATTGTTGAGGGTAGAGTGTTTCTGTGTCCTCCCACAAAACACATGGTTCTTAGACCGAGGTTAGCGATTCAACTCTTTCGTTCCTATGAGGTATTGTTTATTGCAGACAATGGGCCGTTTTTCATTCGAAGGAAATTGAGATAGAATCGGTTTTCAACGGGATTGTGATATCGTCTTAATATGCATTATTCAGTGGAGGCGTGATTTATAAATTGAAATTTGTTACCCACCAATGATCTTTCAAGACCATTTCCAAAAAGTAAATATTTTTTAGATGATGTTCAGTCTTACAAAATTTGGTTTCACTTTGTCCTCAAAAGACACAATAGAATATTTTTATAGTTTCTGCCCACGACTTCGCCCCGATGTACTTCAGAACTGATTCAGAGAAAAATAAAACATACCTAGAAAAAATTACGACTTTGGTGACACGTAGAAAAATGATCCAAATGATCTGATTACTCAGCATAAATCAATGAAAAATAAATATTTGCCAAAACGTTCTTTTGGCAAAGGCCTTTTGAAACACTTACCTGTATTTTCTGGACAAAATGAAATTCATAGTCAATTTTATTTCAGTTATATGGGACAGAATATTTCTGTATTGTATTTACCATTAGTTTCTGGAATTTGGTCCTGAATTCTCGATATCAACAATGAATGTAGTTTCTTGAAAACCGGTACATACTTTATATTTAAATTATCAAAGCGGAGACCACCAAATTTACTGGTTTATCTCGCTTCTGCTGTCAGTAATTTTTCGTTCGGTTGAAGTCGTTACTAGTATGGTATGTACAATAGATTTACGGTGCATTTCAAAGTTCAATTTTGAATGACAAAGGTTTTCAGGCAGATAGGTTAGGTTAGGTCAAAAGTGAGTGAGTTTATTCGACTCTCGACCGCAACCCTCAAGGGTTTATTCTGGTTCACACCCATTTAAACTCGAACAAATAAACCCAACTACCTGTTTCGGTCCGCAACGGCTCAAGCACAGAGTATATGCTCTGCTATTCCACAATTTTCCAAACAATCTGTTTAAAAATCTGTTTTTAAATAGACTGTCTTCCGAAAGTCCAAGTCTCTGCATATGATGATCCAGGCCTGTTTCAAGCTTGGAAGGGTGGACGAACGCCTTGGAGTGAGCCAATCTTGAAAGACTTTACCAGAAATCCTTGAATCTTTTTCCTATCTAGGTGTTCAATATTTGTTTGACAAAACCTAGTTCTGGTCCGATGAAGATGTTTGCAGCACCAATTGTCTTCCAGGCCAATATGACCAGTAATCCACAGCAGAAACAATCTGAAGAGAGTTGTTTTTGGCAATTTGCTATCATTTTTATTGACTTGTGAATGAGGTTGGATTCTAGCAGTCACTCCGCATACAATTCAGTAGCAATAGAATAGGTTCCTAGACAGGGTCTGCAACTGAAAACAGCTGCACCATAGCCTGAAAGTATTTTTTATCCATTTGTGAACCACCAAATATCTGCTCATAATATTTCCTTCTCCCAGAGCATCCAATCCTCTCTACTTGAGAAAAGTACTTAATAAGGCAGTTCATTGTCGATAGTTGAAGGCATAATGTTTCCCAAAATGCTGTGACTTCTAGAGTCAACCAACAATATAGTATTATTTGCATTAGATTGATTTGTGCAATGGGCGATGTGAACAAGTCTATATTCAGTCCATCCAGCCTCTCTCAAGAAAAATGTGGATATGAGGTAAATCTAGAAGGATCTGCATGACCATTGACGGTGTGATACTGATAACACCACAGCTAGCCAGACCTATATCCTATATCTGTAAGCCAGAGAGCTTCGCCTGAGCTGTTTTCTGTGAAGCCTTCGATCATTTTGAACAATGTCTCAAAAACATTTACTCATGTCATACGAACAACTATTTTAACTTAAAAAAAAGGTGATCTTGATCATTTTGTACTTTGATGTTTCAAATGATGATGTTTCAAAATGTTTCGTACTAGGATACTTTCATCAAAAAATTCAAATTTCGGTTTTGGAACTGAAAGTTTTGATAATTCTTCAAAATTTTGAACTGTATTTCTTTGATATGAGGCATCTGTCTGTATAGTTTTTGATATTTTTTTCTTCAAAACTGGGAAGTGTATTTCGTTAATAGTAGACATCTGTTTGCATAGTGTTTTCATAATTTTATGTTGAAGGTTATAGCTTCCTTCATATAGATACGTAGTGAACGTTGAATACAAAATAATCGTCTAGCAAGAAATTTTCATCGTAAAATTATTATCTCAATTATGTTTTCAATTTACCCAAATTCCCCAAATTGAAAGTTCACATCAAAACGTTGATGATTTCAAAATTGGACTCTGGATATTATTTCTTATATGAAGCCCATTTTCTGAAGAAATGGAGTCTCAATAAAAAAGTCCCCTACGTCTTGCTGGGGTGCATCTGACCAAAATCAATGCCACCTCCTCTTTTCATCTTTCCCAGTTGTTGGTTCCTACAACGACTTCTTCATCTTTATGTTTCCGATATCCTACTTATCCCATCTTAGGTTTCTCAATGAATGCTACTACGTTCGGTTCGAGTATTTAGCCTATTGAGATGTGGCAATGAAATGTTCGTCAGATAGAATTCATACCCGATATATAATTTTCCCGAGTTTGAAAAACCTGAAGTACCTATTATTTCATCATTATTTCTACTGTAACCAATGAATACAATACGGTTTTGTAAAGTGAAGCCTGTGGTAATCATAAAAACATTTATTGCTTGATTAGGTAGTCGTATTGGGACAATACTAGGTATTTCAGGTTTTCGTCAAAAGTGTATGTATTTTCATTTCTCAAATATTTTCCAATGCCACAGAACATTTTTTCTACTGTTTTCAAGGTGAAGTTTCCAAAATTAAATAAGAGAGGCAGATGGCCAGCTACCAGTTGTCAAAATGAATAGTTACGTAGTGAACAGTTACACGAATAACTTACTCAAAAATTTTCAATGATGTGTCACACTTGGAAACTTCCATATTCGAATTCTAAGGGCGGCAGTCAGGAAGTATGACAATTGAGGTTATGATAGAAAAATACCTCCTCAACAACTGTATAAAATAAATCAAATTCCTACAATCCTGTATCTATGATAATAAACCAACAGATCATGCAGTTTACAGGTAAATATCTCAAAAACTCATTGTGTATGTGCATGAAATATCTTGTACATTTTTTGAAGTGTTCATTGTATGCTTGACTATTTATAGATGGTCTTAACCATAAATCCACACCGCATTTTTAGAAGAACACTGTTGTGGAACGATTCCTATTGTGAACAGAATGCAACTCATTATTGTAGATGTTGCTACCTGAATTCTTTGTTACAGTCAACGGCTAACGTAACAATAGAAGACGACTGTGATTACCATGGTTTAGATCAAGTTACCCATTCATGCAAGACCTTATCATTAATCGCGTTTATTACATGTGACAAAGATGATAACTGAAACTGATAAAGAGGACTGGTGATGTGATCGGGTTTCCGTTATGGCTCATAAGATGTTTCTCTCGTTGGAGTTGTTATATTAGGTAAATCATACGAAATATTAAACATTGGATAGAAAAACGACTGTTGGAAGGTAACACAGTTTTATTGCAAATGATGGCCACAAAAAAGGAAAAGCAGATGGAAGAAAATGCAGCAAAACACCTGTGATCATGTCATTACATCAAATAACTCAAAGTGAATACTAAAAACAATAAAGAACTGTCCTACAATGGCATAGTACCGATATTACCAGATCTATCAAAAATTAATGAGCAATGAAGGTGAAAAAATGAATAGAAACGCCCTTTACTATGTGATGACGGTGTCTTATAATTTTACCTCATATTTCGCGACAGTTGAAAATTTATTTTGAAAATGTCGATGAAAGAAAAAAATTCAAAAATGAGGGGACTCGCCTTTGCTTCGCCTTTTTGAAAACGGGAAACTACTGTTTTCAAATCATCACTAATATCACTGACCAATGAATATATTTTCCTGCCATTTCATATATTCCCAAAATTATTCATTTGTTGTATCAATCTTTTTATGCTTTTCTGATTCCTGTCATGATTATACTTTTTTTTTCATTAATAATTCTATTTTTCAAGTAACTCATTAAAAGTTTTATGTGCAAGTACCATGTATATTGGTTCATATGAGAATATATGAAAAAATCTAAATTATGTCACTCAGTGAAAGTCCACTAAAATTTTTTCAGCGAATCGTGGTCAGATTTTGTTTATGAAATTGAAAATATTACTTTCACCTTGTATTTATATCCTTGAATCCAAATTCATAATATATTTTTTACCAATGGTGTATTTCATGAGAGTTCTATTGTTACTGCTGTTGAATTAACAAAAATAATCAAGACAAAAATCACTGAATGTAAATATATCTAACATATTTCAATTGACAATATTATCTTCGAATAACAATACATTTAAAAAATGAGAAATGTTTACGTATGGCAAATTGTTTGTATTCTGTCATAGAATACCTTTTTTATCAATTGTAAGAAATAAAATGTTTTGAAATGCGTGTTTGTGAATTGCATTGATAATAATAATAATAATAATAATAATAATCACATCGATGCATCTCACATAGTGAGATGCATCGAACAACTGATACCACTTTGGCGAACTCGCTTCACCATAACATCTGGTCAAGCAAGAGTCCAAACAGGGTGGGTCACTTTTAGAAGGGGC